>CABHPQ010171386.1:30853-49221 GCA_902168405.1 Peromyscus aztecus | reverse complement strand
ATTCATTTGGCTATTTGTCCCTGTGCTTTATCCAACCTTGGTCTCAACAATTCTCGCTCATATAGACCCTCCTCTTTCTCACTAATTGTACTCCCGGAGCTCCACCCGGGGCCTAGCAGTGGATCTCTGTTTCCAGATCTCTCAGTCATTGGATGGGGTTTCTAGCATGACAATTAGGGTATTTGGCCATCCCATCACCAGAGTGGGTCAGTTCGGGCTGTCTCTCGACCATTGCCAACAGTCTATTGTGGGGGTATCTTTGTGAAAATTGCTGTTTTATTCCTTAGAATTTTGATTGTGAACATGTAGTTTGAATAATGGATTCTATGGTTAGATGCCCAATACATGGCTTCTTTGTTGTAAAGTATAAGCAACCTATTTCAGCTGTTGTTCCAATGTGACAGTATTCATTATTGTGATAATCAATAAGTTGTACTGTGTGAGGTTTCATTGAAATGAACCCGATCACCCTTATGAGGTGGGGGTGAAATGATGTGATCAATTTGATACTTATCTGTAGTATATACCTCTAATTTTGTCCTATTTGCTTATGTTGCTTGAAGGTAGAACATTCAAAAAGAGCACATGTAGAAATATAGTAAGAGAAAGCCTGTGTTTTGGAATTGTACAATGCCTCCATCTTGTCATGATGACTGGATGAACTTGTATGCCAACTTTGATGGTTAATGCTTGTTAGTAACTTGTGGCTATGTATAAAAAAATCTAAGTAACAATTATCTTAATATATGTGTGTAAGATTTTCTGGAATAGGTTAACTAAAGTGGGGGAATTCACACTAAATGTGGAAAACAACATTCAATGAGCCAGGGTTCCAGGCTGAATAAAAAAGAGGAAGAAAGCTAAGCACCAACTTTGTTGTCTCTGTCCTTCTTGCAGATGTAATGTAATCAACCACATCTGACTCCAGCTCTCATGACTTCCCTGCCATGATGGACTGGACACTCACACTGTGAACAGTAACCAACCCCTACTTTCTTAAATTGTTTTTGCCAGGTATTTTGTCTCAGAAATGTGAGGAAAAAAAGAAAACTATTGCAGAATATGAGCATCAAGAGAGGAGTGTTGATTTGGTAAACCTGACCATGAGGCTCCTAGACTTTAAGAAAGAACTTGTTGGTAGGGATTATGTTAGAGTTTGAAGCTGTAGACTAAAGTCCCACAATGCCAGAGTCAGACTTTATTTAACCATTCTGCTGAGAGAGTTTGGAAGGAGGCTATATGAAAGAAGTATGAATAGTGAATGGAGGACCATCCTGTGATTTTTCAGAGAATGACAAGGACTCTCTTGTTTGTTTGAATTATCCTCTGACAAAGAACAAGGTTGAATTCTACTCATGTCCTGAGAATTTGAATGTGGTTGAATTCCAAAGTAATGGACTAATTCTTTTAGCAGGGCGAATTTCAGAACAGGTTAAAATTCAAGCTGTGCCTTTGTTACTGCTCACTGCTCTCATCTAAATTTAAAGTGAGACTTAAGGAGACAGAAGAAAGACATGCAAATATGTGGTTAATCAAAGGAAATGTTTGAGTTTAAGATTACAGACAAGATATGTTGAAAAATAACTATAATTGTGAAAGGGGTTAGCAACATTGAAAAGAAACCTTGTGTTCTGTACTGGCTCAACAACAAAGGTGCTTGGAGGGAAAGATAACTTCATTTTATGAGAATACCAAAACTTGAAAGTAGCCTAAATTAAGGCTGCCACTCAAAGTTTTCCCTTCTTGAAAGTAGCTGAACACAGAAGCTGACTCAGCTTGTCCAAATGGAGCATTCTCCATGACAGTTATGCACCAGAACTTTTCAGTTTCCTCCAGTTGGTAGGCATTTTGTAGGCATGAAATAGTTAAAACTGGTGTTCATAGAGTACAGACCACAGTTTCAGAGAACCCCTGAGGACAAACTACATGAAGCAGGATCAGAAACCCTGCAAGAAGCCATAGCCATAGGAGGTCAATGAATAAAACTACAAGGGTAAAGTCAAAATATTAGTGGATTACCAGAATGTTGGGTTACAAGGACCATGTGATCTCTCCTGAGAAAGCTGATTCTACAAAGTGTAGACTCAAGAGAAAGGCTGTGTGTGTAGCAGGCAGCAGAGCCGAGAAGGAGCTACATAAGCATTTTGCATTAGAAATGATACTATCAAGAGTACAGATACTGGACATAGAATTGCAAGATTTGATGTTTTTCTTACTTGGTTTTGGTTTTGCTCTGAACTGATATTCTCTCAATATATATTCCTTTCATTGTGAATGAGGATACTTATTTTGGACTGTTGCATGATAAAAATATGCAATGTGCTTTTTGATGTTCAGAATTTTCTGAGTCTCTAGAGATTCTGTACTCATTCTTTAAACAGAAGTAGAATTATTAAAGACTATGGGGATGTTTCAAATTTAGAATAAGTATATTTTGCATTATAAAATGACCACGGCTTCTATGTTTTAAAATTGATATGCTCAGTGCTGGAGTGATAACTCAGTGTTTAAGAGCACTTCCTACTTCTACAAACAACCCAGATTTCATCATCCATATGGTAGTTCTCCAGTAACTTGATAATTTATATTTCATGATACTTCCATGGTGAATGTTCTCTTAGGTTTTAATGTGCTATATACATTCAATTTCCACTACAGGAAGAAAATGCACTTATCTTTATTCTATAACTTCCAATTCTTTTGGAAAGTTTGACTCACTTTTCAGTTGGCCATCTCACCATATTATTCATTACTGTCAATAAAAATAACTCACGTTTTTTACACTCTAAGTCTATGCAAACATTTTGCATGAAAGCATTCCTTTTGCATGCATGTGCATTAAACTGTCTTTCTAAATGAGGCTGTGCTACATTTTTTCTTATCTCAAAATATTGAATAACTCATCTCTGACCCAATTTGGACTTTTCCTCTTTCATCAAGTGATCAAAAGGAACATCATACACAGAAAAGATTACAGACATACTAGGGCACATAGAGTCTTCGGTCATATACTAGAAATTTTAGTTTTCAGCTTGCTGAAACCTCAAGCTTTGCTAGTCTCTGATCTTGACTATGTTGCTTTCATTTTCTAACACATTGTCCCTTGGCTTACCCAAATTTATGATTAGTTTAATCTCATGGAAGACAATGTAACAGAGTGGTATTATGGTTAATATATGTCCTATCCATAGTGACCCAGACTCTACCAGTGGCTACCAGCCCTCATTGTGTTTTGTTGTTTCTTTTCAAGCCAAATATATTCAACTTTATTAGAGATACTTGTCATAAGTAATTACAAGAGGGGCGTAGTCCTGTAATCATTGAAAGTATGGAAAACTTTCAAGCTCCCTTCATGTGCAGAATACTCAGATCAAGAAGCCACTGTAAAATGCATTAAACTCTTCCTTTCATTCTCCAAACAGGGAAGCTTTAGAGTGAGGGATGACATTTCCCATTAAGCATGTTTAACAACTTCTCTAAAGCAAACCCTGACTTTTGAGAAATGTAGATGGTAGAATTATTAGCCTAAAACCCCATAACTTTTACAAAAGGAACCACTGGATTTTGTTTTTCTTTTTCTTCTTTTTTCTTTCTTTCCATTCTTTTGACAAATACCATCTCAACGATGTCACTGCAAAGTCCAGATCACCTGACCAACTGAAAAATCTAATAATAGAGGGTCATATCTGCCAATGATTAAAGTCTCTAGTCTAAAGGAAATTGAATTTAGGTTGAGGAGAATAGGGCATAAAAATGAATTTGAATTCCCCACATTGCAAAGCATTCAAGCCCCATGTTTGACTATGTCCATATCAGGAAATCCTTTCTCCTATATCCAAGAAGTGTCTCAAAACTATCAGAGAAATGTTTTTACCCATGTACCAGTACACCCTAGATGATGCTCTTTTAGGGCCACATGCTAATTCTCCCTCCCCTCAAAGACCAATTAAATGCTCTGTGCCTTAGTGATATAGTTTAAAAATAGCAAAACAAAATTCAGCATTTTCATATAGCCTGATAAAAATACTGTTTCAAGATATACATTAACCAGAAGTCTACTTTATAAAAATTGCTCTAACTTCACAGGTATCTAGCATCTTCAGTTGTCTGTCCCCAGTCTACTTTGGAAACTCTATGTTCTGTGAGGTATTTGGAGTTATTCCCATCTTTGTTTGCTTTATCTTTCCTTCTTCCCCTTCCAATGCCTTCTTCTCTCCCTTCTTCTCATGGACCTAAGCATAGGTTCTGGCTTTGGCAGAACGTGTTTCACAAACAAACTTGTTGCTCTCTGTGGATCATTTTCCACCCTAGATTTTTATGTTTCAGTGTCATCGTTTGCCTTTTTATTTGCTATGGTAATCAGGCAGGGGTCTTAAGTGCTAAGTACCAGGACAGTTCCACATGGCTTTGGTTAGTATAATAAGGGTTACTGTTGCTGCTTCTTTATAATGCTTCTGTTGTTAATAAAGCAGGATTCCATGAAAACAAACAATATCCATTGGCTACAAGATTATATGAATCATCACTTTGGCTCTCCTCATGGAGTTACCCGTGAATCTATATGAAAACTTTTCCCATCACTTAACATTAAATAGAATTTATATGATTTTTGGATCTGAGTCCAAATTGATTACTATAAAGCACCTTTTCAAATCTGATTGCCAGAAAGGATATTTTTTTTCCATGTCACTCATTAAATGAGATGGATCTGTACTTCTAAGTCTGGGATATTCTTCTGAGGACCCAAAGTTTCTTCCAGTTGCTTTGCTTGGATTCAGAAAACTAGGTCTATGTCAGACCACACAGTAGAGTTGGATAATTGGGGGGAAATGTCCTCATTTTCCTGATGATCAACAATCTTTCCTGAGCACTGCACGAAGTGCCATATTACACCTATCTCCATATGCCGCTGTGCATAAACATTAACTTACTATGTTATCTACAGACAGAATCTCCCTGGGTAGTTCCAGCTGGTCTGGAATTCCTGATCATCTTGACTCTGCCACCTGAGTGCTGTGAATACAGGCATGGGCCACCATGCACTGGAAGTATTAATTCTTGCTTCTCATTCATATGCCTTTTTTTTTTTTTTTTTTTTGACGATTTACTATCTTTCTTTGGCCACTGTGGTTTCTGGATTCTATTGTAACTATTATGAAGCTCAGTTTGTGGCACTTTTCTATCATTGTAAATCACTGAACAACAACAGCTGCTCACTGGGTGAGGACAGCTACCACCATTTTTTTTTCACTCACTATGTTCCTATTAGAAAACTTTCTGCTTGGTTTGGCCCTACTGTGGGCCATGTACAGATTTATATCTTTTAGCCATATAGAGTACATTGATCATAACTTTCCAGCAAGAACCAATAGGGAACTGATTATATAATGTTGATTCACATAATAACAAAGGCTAAAATGTGCCACACAGTTTTAACTCTTGCAAGTTGGAAACAAAAGGAAGACAGTAACATAGTCCCGAAGCCTAGGAACCAGGTAGTGCAATTCCTAGTTCAGTCAGAAGCCCAAACAGCACGAACACACCATGCAGGAGAAGTCCCAGGTCTCAGTTTAGCCTTCTTCCACACTTTTTGTTATTTTCAAATCCTACCTGGATTGGAACATGTTTAAGAAAGTTGAATAGAGCCATCTTCTTGATCAAGCCCACCATCTTAAATGGTAATTTCCTTCATAAACACCTACACAAACCTATCCAGAAAAAATTAACCAGGTATATATTTAACCCATGGTTTATTTAGTTAAGCTTAATGCATAAAATTAACTACAAAATACAATACATCCTTCCCAATATGCTCATTCATGTCTTCTAACAGGTCATTTTCGTAAGACACAATTTATGCATACTAAGTCATCTACATATCAAGTATTTGATTCCATCACTTTGACATATATTACACTTACAAAACAGTTACCAGATCACACAGACCTACAACGTACTTAAAAGTTTCTTTATTACCTTATGTTAGTCACTCATCCATCAACCTCTGCTGTTTCTGACAAGCTGACTAGCTTCATTTCCAGAGTAGCTGCTTGATGATTTTCTAAGCACTTCTTCTGTCTTCATCTCCCATTTTACCATAAGTATGCTGGGACAGAAGTCAGCCATCACAGCATCTGCCTTTTTGTGGGTTCCAGGAACTGAAGTTATGTTGTTAAATTTGCCATCCCTACTTTAAAATCTTAAGATTGTGATGCAGGTTTAAACACATGCATTATGAGTAGGGGCAAGTGACATGTAAGGGAAGGACAGCAGTATATGTACTAGACTGAAACTGGATTTCTAAAGATAAAGTTGCCCTGAATTTCAAATGAAATGAATCTTTCTCCCCCTGAAAAACATATGTGGGATTGAAGGAAAAGTTCCATATCTTAATTGAAATGGAGATCATGATACATCAGCTTTTGTTAAAATTTGTTTTAACATATATCTAAATAGGATTAATAATACTTAAAAGATTGACTTATAAAGAGATTAAATATTTAATGAGATTCAAAAATCCTTCTAAGATGTCCCCTATAACATTGTTCAAAAGTGGTGGACTTGGGACTCCAACCAAGCCAGTCCAACTCTAGAGTTTAGATTTGATCACTCTTCTTTAAAATATAAACTTATTTAAATACAATAGTAGAATTATATTAATGCCTTAATATTTAAAATTCATCATGTAGGATTCTCAGCACTTCTAGACATCAGAAATCATTGTGGTCAATTAGTCGATTTCCTTAAAACACTAAATAGAAGTTGATACTTTATAAGCACCAGCGGTCTGCAGGTCTGTTTGTTTGGTTGTTTGTTTTTGTTGTTGTTGTTGTTTTTATTTTGACTCCTCTTATCTTCCAACTCCCCAAAGACAAACAACAGCTTTCTATAAATAGTTCAAAGCTAAAAGCTCTGTTAAAAGTTTAGAAAATAGAATAGTATCTGGAAGATTATGATACCATTTTAAATTAAAACTGAGCTCAAAATTGATAATAATCAAAAACCCTACAGTCATAGAACATTATAGAGTTGATTGCAGCAATCTTCCTTGTTAACATTTAAGTAATGCTGAAATCCAAGTTCATGAAGTTATGTGACTTGCTGAAGTTACACAGGAAATCAGGAGAGGGAAAGGAAGAACCAAAGCACGCTTTCCCTGTGACTAAGAACTCTCATTAGCTAGTAAGTATGTAATCATTGTGCTGTTGGGAATCACTGTGTTCAGAGCACTTGAGAACAGATGAAAGAAATGACATTTTCAATAAAAATGATAGGGTAATCAAATTCAAGGGCCATCACTGATGTGGATTTCTGCATTTACTTAACAGAAACTATACTTGTTGAACCATAAAATGTTTGGCAGAAGGAAAAACAATACATTTAGGAAAGAATTATTATACAAAGTAGGAACTATGAAAGGCCCCATTATGGGATACAGAAGGAACCGGTTAGAATTCTTTCTTTAGTCAACTGACATTCCATTTGCATATCACTAGAGAGCAAAGAGAGGGGTGATTTCATTCTTGAACTCATGAGAAAAGACAAAGGTACCACTTTTTATTTCTTCCTAAGTAACGAATTTCTCTTCTATCAGTTGCTTGTTTGTCTTGGTGCCTTAAAAGATAATGTCATAAAATCAGAAGTTTACACACACGTGGAATGCCTTCTCAATGATGTCAGTGCAATGTCCATATCACCGGCCAAACTGACAAATCTAATTATAGAGGGTCAAATCCTCTACATTTAAGATTGTTCACTAAGACATCGTAACATCTTCTACCCCGAGAACAAAGAGATAGTAGGAAGTCATTGATCTGTAAAAAAAATTTAAAGACTTCTTGCCTTAAACTCTGAGAAATGAAGTTATGAGCAGGATGGCAATTTATTCCAAGTGTGTGTGTCTACCCTATTAACAACTTGTCACTCGATATAACCTTATTTTTTTCTTTCATAATCACAGCTATTGGTGTTATTTTGAGAACTTGCACATTGTACAGTATGAAAATATGTTTTATTTGCAATTTAAATGATTTTCCTATAACAGAAACAAAAAAAAAAGAAAGATAAAATGATACCTCCTTGGGGTTGAAATGCTTTATCCTAAAAGATTTTATTACATTCAAACTCCCTGTATCTCTGGATATAATCATTCTTGAAATAAATGAGTTGCAGATAGAATAAGTTAAGATGCACTCATATCACAGAGTAGCTTGGGCTCTTCAAATGGCATGACTGGTGTCTTTATAAGATGAGAGGGAGACAGAGACACAGTGGCCTTGACAAGATTCAGGCAGAGATTGGAATGTATGTGAGTCAAGGAGACAGCACACCATCAGAAACATGGAAGAGGCAAACAGGAGTGCCTCAATAAGTCTTCAGAGAGAACATTGACCTGCCAAGGGCTTTATTGTGGACCTCTATGATCACTAATTTGGACAAGAAATTTTGCTGTTTTAAGGTATTAGGTTGTGATGTTTGATTAAATCAGCTCTAGGAAGTGAAACTCATGCACTCAACTCAGTCACTAAGACATGTCTAAGATGTAATGGAGGCATTTTAAGTTTTCTAAGCAGTTAAAGAAACTTAAAAGATACATTTTTACATATGAGCATATTTGGGTTTTTTTTTTAGGTTTTATGATGCTTTGACAACTTAGCATCACTTATGGTCTGTTAAGAATCCTCTCTTTCAACATTAGGCACTGTCTAGAGGTCATAAACAAATATCTTTGATATGAGAACTAACTAATCCAAAATTGATATGATTTTTTGAATTCCATGCCCAGTCAATATATTTTTGTCCTAAATGACCAACAAAACAAACCCTAATGACAACATGGAATAATTCTTCCTTAGTATGTAAAACAGAATAAAGGTGCCCAATTTAAGATTTCTCCTCATTCTTTTGCCTCTGGGTGAACATCTCTTCTCTACATGTAAGCATGGCTTGCCATCTCTTAAGAGCTGAAAGTAATTAACTCTTGTCCAAGGCTGTTGTCTCTGCCATCTTCCAATACCTAGTTTCAACAAAATTTTGGGCACATGTTAAAAGGTAGGATCATATTGTTGATACAAATAACTTCATCAGTATTACACTGGTAGAACTAGGCCCCAAATAATATCACTAAAATGTTTTTTATTCATAACTCTGTTGATAACAAAATGTCTATTTAGTAAACACATAAAATTTCTACATGTATTTACTATAAAACAATGTAACAGTCAACATATTAAGCCAACAAACTGAGTGAAAGAATGAATAAGAACTGGCATGTACATTGATTAAAATAAAAATTATATGTAAATATGTCATGGAGAAGAAAAGAACCATTTTAATTTAGAACACTTTTGTAACACTAGTTTTAGTAACTGAATAATAAAGGTAAAATAGTGTTAAAATAATAACTAAAGTTTAACATATATTAAACATACAAAGTAAATATAATTGACCAAAATCTTCATATTGAAATATTTTCACAAGAATCTGGAAGTTTGTATGAAATCAATTTTTAATATAAAAGAAAATAAGAGTAAAGCAATGAAAGCCAAAAACAGAAAAAAGAAAAAGAAAAAAAAAAAAAAAAAACAACAACAGTGTGGTAGGAGGCTATATAGTATAACCAGAAAGGGTCATTTGGTTAGTTCCCACTTATTAGCTAAGATAGTATATAATCATATACTAACATTTTTTCTTAGACTTATGGTCTAATTTATAGCACTCAAATAATTGATTGTGTGTTCCATTTTACAGGTACTAAAAAAAGCAATATGTTCTCTTTTTTTTTTTTTAGGACATCATTGTTGAGTAAGTAATGGAATGTTTTAAGATAATATGTAGATCGATGTAATTATATATGTTCACTTTATATTGCTTTAAAATAAGCAACCTGGAGCTAGAGAAATAGCTCAATAGTTAAGAGTATCCAAGTTCAGTTACCAGCACCAAAACCAGGTGGCAAGCCACAGCCTGTACATCTAGCTCAAGGTCATCTCTGGCCCTACACCTTCAGATGTGTGCCATATGCTCACAGACACTCAAAAAATAGAAACAAAATTTAAAGATCAAATAAAAAAAACATCATTATTCAAGTGATGCTTGGACATAATTTGTAAAATGTTTAGTGTTTATTTTTTGATGTTGAGGAATACAAAGTACCACAAAATAATGTGATACCCTGGGAATACACCCAGTTAATGGTAAAGAGTTAATAGTAAAGAGTTTATAGTGAAGAGTTATGTAGAGTGGTTGAAATGGCTAGAGTGAGATGAGGGTCATTGATTTTTCATCCATAATTAAGAATTTTCATTTTTTTATTTTTTCAGTCTCCTGCAATGTAAAACCTAAACTTGAAAAGTCCTACTTATTGAGTTGACCTTTCACAAATTGCTTTAATATGCTATTTGGAAAGCAAGTTAAAATTATTTCCCTAAATTTGTAGCTCAGCTTTGCTATAAAAATAAAAATTATATAGAATATTCCACATTATATTAGGAGATAGAGAAAAAAGTTTACTTGGTAAACTGTATTCAAGAGGTAGAAGAAAATATACAAGGAAAACCCATTTAGTCCTATAGCCCAACTTTTAAAAGATATAACATCTATCTATCTATCTATTATCTATCTATCTATCTATCTATCTATCTATCTATCTATCTATCTATCTATTTATTTATTTATTGTGTATGTTCACAAGTCATGGATCTAACACTGTTTTCTCTGTTCCATTATCTAGATGTATATCTTACACTTAGAGCACATTTAAAAAAAACAATTAAATAAATAGTACACACACAAAGAGAAAAATGCCAGTCTCGTGGAGACTGTTCATGAGTTTCCCCTAGCTTGGTTGGTTGTCTCTGTAGGTTTCCCCATTGTGGTCTTGATCCCCCTTGCTCATAGAGTCCCTCCCTCTTCTCTCTCTTCCACTGGACTCCTGGAGCTCAGCCTGATATTTGGCTGTGGATCTCTGCATCTGCTTCCATCAGTTACTAGAGAAAGGCTCTATGGTGACAGTTAGTGAATACTGATCTGATCACTGGGGTAAGTCAACTCAGGCACCCTCTGCACTATTTCTAGCAATCTAAGCTGGGGTCATCCTTGTGGATTCCTGATAACTTTCCTATCACCTGGTTTCTCCCTATCCCCATGATGTCTCCCTCTATCATGGTATATCTTTCATTGCCAAATATCAATATTTAAATACAGAAGAATAAATGACATTACATGAGATTTCAAGGAAAACATCACAACTGCCTCAATTCATAATTGCATTATTGAATATACACTGATGTCAGTGCTTCCATTGAAGCATCTCAGAAATTGAACCAAACAGGACATTTTATGTTCCAGTATTTATTTTCAAATACTACATAAACAAGTATAATATAAGGGTTTCATTATTAATATGACATTTGACATCAATAGTCTTAGTATTTCCACTGTACAGGTGAGGTGACCCAGCTGCAGAGAGAGTACAAACAAAAATAATTGCCTGGAAATTATTTCTCACTGGCATGCAGTCAGCAAGAGCTTTATTGTGATTGCTAATTGTTTGGTAATAATGTGCTCGACTCATTATTTTTCTCCCACACTCTGTTCTCCAACTCTACACTGAACTAAATTTACCTATGAAAGGCATACTAGATGCTCTTATTTATGTTTATTTATATATTCTTTGAAATTAAACACTGAAACTTAAAATGTGCACCATTTGTCCAATTCCTTTTAAATTATGTTGTCCTACTTTTAACTAGATATCCAAGATTTTATGTTATTAACTCTCAGTCTTAAGTTTTACACAGAATATATTTTACAAATGCTAATTGATTTAAGTAATACCTAGTAGCACAGATTCCAAACTAGAATATTGGGAAAGAATTCTCAAATTACAGGGCCACTCTCTCATTAGCCTCTCTGCTAATGTTGGTTATTTATTTGTAGGCTTCTCTTCTTTAGAAAACAAAACAAAACAAAAAAAAAAGAGAGTGGTGCCAGTCTTATCACTTTATTCATGGATAAACTCTCAACCTCCTCATTGTGTTTCAATTTTTATATCTACCAAACCAGATAAAACACTCCTAAAACAACTATAAATGAGAAATGTTCCTGAGTTTGGCAATTTTCCCCATAAGGAATATCACTTTGTAAGTTTAAAATTCTGTGAGTCTAATTGTCCTTTTGACTCTTCATTAAAATTATGAATATTATCACTCTTCTTTCAAGAAATAATCTGAATTTTAATAGCTATTTTTATTATGGAATTAGTTGTAAGTAATGATATAAATATTTATGAGAAAAAGTCATTTGTAATCACTCTCAACCTCATATTTGTGCTGCTAGATTTAAGATTTGAAGTTTCTAGGTTATATCTCTGCATATACATAATACACATATGTAGACATTCATACATGTGGATAATTTCATGCCTCGTGACTGTTGACGCATGAAATATATGACATAACATAAATTAGTCACATATTTTCTTCCTTTATCAGTATAATCATATAACCAGTATAATTCAAGTTGTAATAGTTAAATTCATTTAATAAAATTGATTATTTCATTTAAGTTTACAGTGAACTTCTGGTGAATGGGAAAATAGACAATATTTAAAACTTGAAAAGAAATCATGGCTGTCATTAAGGATGCAACTTCTTCTTGAAAAATAAAGAGTAAGAGATTTACCTTCATATTGATTTAGTAGGAACAACCCATTTCAAAAGAAGGAAGGGTTGTTGAGGGGCTGTGAAAGACACATAGAATTTGTTAAATGAATGGAAACACATGAACTGTGAACCAATGGCTGAGGAGCCCCCAACTGGATCAGGCCCTCTGGATAAGTGAGACAGTTGATTAGCTTGATCTGTTTGGGAGGCATCCAGGCAGTGAGACCCTGGGACCTGTCCTCAGTGCATGAGCTGGCTGTTTGGAACCTGGGGCTTATACAGGAACACTTGGCTCAGCCTGGGAGGAAGGGACTGGACCTGCCTGGATTGAATCTACCAAGTTGAACTCAATCTTCAAGGGAGTCTTTGCCATGGAGGAGATGGGAATGGGGGGTGAGCTGGGGGGAAAGGGGAGGGAGGGAGAATCTGGGGCTGATATGTAAAATTAAATTAAATTATAAAATAAAATTAAAAAAAGAAAATGGGTTGCTCAAAAGTTATATGCAGTGAATTAATTATCATGATGATCAATCATCATCATCATAATGCATAATGTACTGTGTCTCCGTTCTAAATAAAAGCAATGGGAATGGTGCACTTTCATGCCTTCTTTAGAAAATAAAGAAATGAAGAGAAACCCCAGCCTGTACCAGGGTGCTGTTCCTCACTGAGAACTAAACCAAAGGGATAAAGCCAGCCAAGCTCTCATGATCTAGCTATCAAAACACCATGTGACTCTTATATGGTGAGTTACCAAGCAGTGAGTTGAAGTTTTTTATGCATTATCTATGTTTTTTTTCCTTCTTCTCCAAAATAACAGCAAAGGGAGACTAATGCAGTTGAGCAGTGCTATGGAATAATGCCCTTGTACACTGGTTTAATAAAATGCTGATTGGCCAGTAGCCAGGCAGGAAGTATAGGCAGAGCAAACAGACAAGGAGAATTCTGGGAAGAGGAAGGGCTGAGTCAGGAGTCACCAGCCAGACACAGAGGAAGCAAGATGACAAGACAGAACTGAGAAAAGGTACCAAGTTATGTCGCTCAACATAGATAAGAATCATGGGTTAATTTAAGTGTAAGATTTAGTCAGTAATAAGCCTGAGCTAATGGCCAAACAGTTATAATTAATATAAGCCTCTATGTGTTTATTTGGGTCTGAGTGGCCATGGGACCAGGCAGGACACAGAAAAACTTCCAACTATAGGGGAGTGAAGAAGCAGAAAAACAAAGATTCAAATACCTTTCTGAAAATTACACAACAATTCAGGGCTGGAGCTCAGATTAACACCACTGTGCATCTCACGCCATAGGCCAGGCCTTATGGATGAAATCAAGATGGCTTTCCTTTACACAAATACCAATGGCTTTTATTGGTCATATGCATTTTTATTACTTTCAAGATTATCAAGAAAGAGGATTATGAGGAAATATAGTATAAATTGCTATCTTTCAGTAAGTGATAACACAACTGATACTACTGCCACATATATGGGACTTGAAATACTCAAATGACTATGGCAAAATGTGGGAAGAGGAATGGTAGTCTATAACTCTGAGGGTAATTAAGGCACACAACTACAATAATGTCAGAGAATAATTCATTAGACTATATGAGCAAGAGTGTGCCCTTCCCCACAGAGAACATGGCATGCCTCAGCAAAATATATGGCAGGCAGAAAATTGCTCACAAGATCAATGGTTCTGTGGGTGATAATTAAGCAAAAATGAGTTGTGGGGCATTCTGCTACACAGATAAGTATGTATTATGCTTTATTGGTTTAAGAATAAGACATAAAATATATCTTGACTGAATTAGATATTACAACATGAGGAAATCCCAAAGGGTCTCAAAATTACTGTCTATTGCAGAAGAGTGAACAGCACAGTTAAGAAACTGAACTTCGCAGGCCAGCATCTTATTGATAGTATCATTCACTTAACAGTCTTCAGTTAGGGACTGGAAAGATGCTGCAGTAGTTAAGAAAGCATAGTGCTCTTGCAGAGGACTCCAGTTCAGTTCCCAGCAACCACATGGTACTTATCACATTCTTGATCTTCCGTACCAGAGGGATAGATGCTCTCTTCTGGCCTCCCAGGGCAGTAGGCAATCATGTGGTACACTTTATATAGAGGCATGCAAACTCTCATATACATAAAATAAAAAAATAGATAAATCTTTAAAATCTTCAGTTATTCTATGCATCAGATAGAAAGGGGAAAATATAGTCATTTTTTTTTTATCTCAGGTCTCTTTCATTACCTAAGTAAGATAGATAAAACTATATAGAGTTCTGTGTTTTGTTCACATTCTCCACTTGAAATAGACACTTTGTTTATGCCTTAAAATATGCTCTGTCTTACTTGTGGTTCCTCAAGTGTTACAGAGCATCCTGAAGCACAGGGTGCATTGTGGTAAAGAAAAGCTTCATCTAAACCACTTGTGGCCTTACTTGAAAAACAGCTCAAGGATAAGCAGACTCACCAACCATGATCCCTAAACAGGTTTGAGACACATTATTTGTCTTCCCCTGAGAGTCTCATGAGCTCTACATTTGTTCAGTGTTTTGGCAATCAGGATGTTGTGATGATTCAGTTACTCGTCCACCTTCACTTACCATGAAAATGTCATCAAAGAGCCTAAAAGAAAAGCATCTGCCCCCAGTATCATGAATTTCTGCAACGCAACAGACAGAGAGGGTCAGAGTATGCATAGAAGAGAAGTTCAGGGACTCTCACTTCCAAATTCCTGTGCTTAAGATCCAAACCAAGGACGCACTTCTACTGGGCAAGCTCTCTATCCCTGAACTATCTGCAACCCTACACTAAGTAAAGCTAATGGGGTTTAAAGAACAACAGAAAATAAATAGGCTTTCCTCTGATATTCCCTGTCTACTGAAAATCTGGACTGCCAAGGCAAAACGAGCAACTCTGCCCACTTCCTTGAGTTTTACAAACTAAACTTTTTTCCCTTTTTAATAATGACTGAAGTGTGAAGTCTCCCAACACACCTGGATTGACTCTGGTCATACACACACCATTATCTTTGATTTCCATTTATTGCAAAGATAATCACTTACTTTTCATTATCTGTTATGCAGGTTCAGTAGACATTGTTCCAAACTTCTATATGTTTCTCCAAGCCATTGAATTCACCTAAAAAGTATTTCCCCTAAATTGTCTACATTCTTGATTCTCTTTCTTCCCTACGGAAAGGTATATATAAGCTTCTGAATTAAACTGAGGGAGAGTAAATAAGCACCTCTTGTGATTATTCCCATGCGTGCATAAACTTAAGGCTTCTATTTGATGTATTGTTGGTTGACTGTAGCTGGAGTTATCTCTAGTCCTGCCTAGGCCATCAGCCACTCAGACTCAAATAAACACACAGATGCTTATATTATTTAAACTGTTTGGCCTAATGGCTCAGGCTTCTTGCTATCTAGTTCTTATATCTTAAATTAACCCATTTCTATTAATCTATACCTTGCCATGTGGCTTGTGGCTCACAGGCATCTTCACATGTTGCTTGTCATGGTGGTGGCAGCTGGCAGTGTCTCCTGATTCAGTCTTCCACTTCCCGGAATTCTCTTCTCTGCTTGTCCCACATATCCCATACTTCCTGTCTGGCTACTGGCCAATCAGCGTTTTATTTATCAATCAATCAGAGCAACATGCATCCCCAGCAGTTGACTGCAGTGACACTTCATTTTCTCATGAGAAACCTATTTTTTTTCCTTACTGAAGATAAGTTGGAGGAAGTCTTTTCCTGTCTAGGGACCATGGGCAAAGTTTCCTTCCTTTTTCAGACTTGAGAACACAAAGGACGGTGTTGGAGAACACTGGTTTAGCTAAGGTACTTGGTAGGGAGAGCTCAGAATTGTGATATTTAGCCTAGCAATGACAAGCAGTTTTTGAGCATGGCTGACTTAAACATACTCAGTGTTGATCCTTAGCCAAGGTACTGAATGACATAGGCCATGCATTTAGTTTAGGGTATGGCACCCAATTTTCCTTAAAGGTATTCCAAGGTCTGTGACTAAAATTATCCAATTTTTGAGGTTGGACATCTATATAGTACATTATTAGTCTCCTATTAGCTCCTCTCCCTCTCCTCCCCCCTTTTTTTCAAGATAGGATTTCTCTATGTAGCCCTGACTGTCCTGGAACTTGCTCTATAAACCAAGCTGGCCTTAAACTTACAGAGATCTGCCAGCCTCTGCTTCCTGAGTGCTGGGATTAAAGGCATGTGACACTACCACCCAGCTGCCTTTTCTCTGCTACCTAGGTTGTGATGATAACATTTGATTACAGTGCATATAAGAAATTGATGCTGAGTGGTGGTGATGCATGCCTTTATTCTCAGCACCCAGGAGGCAGAGGACAATGGATCTATGTGCAATTGAGGCCAGCCTGATCTCCAGAAAGAGCTCCAGGACAGCCAAAGCTACACAGAGAAAGCCTGTCTCAAAAAACCAAAGCAACAACAAGAAAAATTGGAAGACTACTATTGCTGAAGACACTGAACCTTCACCTAGGCCTGAAGTCACATAATGAATGACTAGAGTGGGGTAAAACTTGATATCTCTGCCATCATCTGTGTCTGAACATTTTGATCTTTTTAACCTCTCATCCAGATTCTGATCAACTAAAAAATTTGACTTTTGCTATTTTCCAGGTACTGTGTGGTTTTGGCTTTGTTTTCTCTAAAATAATATCTATTGAAGAGAAAAGAAAAAAAAAGACATTTTATTTTTTTCCTCATTCTACCTCAGATAATTTCAAAACTTACTCAGCACTAATACTTGATTATGAATGTGAATCTGGATTTTTCTCTTCTAAAATAAAACTAAAATGGCAAATATATTACTAACCTCAAACCTCCACTCTCCTGAAAGGTGAGACATTACCCCTCATGCACATTGTCTGTGCTAACTGTGAAGCCTACAAACAAAGAAGGGAGTTGTGATTGATTTCTCGTTCTTGTATTTTTGTTTGTGTCCTTCCCATTTCTCCAGTCCCCCCCCCCCTTTTTTTTTTGAGACAAGGTTTCTCAGCGTGTAGTCCTGGCTGTCCTGGAACTTGCTGTGTAGACCAGGCTGGCTTCGAACTCACAGAGATCCACCTGCCTCTGCCACCTGAGTGCTGAGATAAAAGGCTTGCACCACCACACCTGGCTTTGGCTTTCATTCTTTAAAAAAAAATACTTTAATTGATTCTTTGTGGATTTCACAACATGCATTCTGATTCCTTTTATCTCCCTGTCTTCTGCCCTTGCACACCCCCAAAACAAAAACAAAAACAAATTTAAAAGAAAATCTAAAAAAAAAACCAAACAAAAAAGAAGAGAGAGAGAGAGAGAGAGAGAGAGAGAGAGAGAGAGAGAGAGAGAGAGAGAGAGAAGAGCAGGAGGAGGAGGAAGAGGAGAAGGAGGAGGGGGAGAAGGAAGAGGAGGAAGAGAAGGAGGAGGAGAAAAAGAAGAAGAAAAAAGAAGAAGAGGAGGAGGAGAAGGGGAAGAAGAGGAGGAGGAAGAGAAGAAAAGAAGGAGGAGGAGAAGGAAGAGGAGGAGAAGAAACAGAACAGAAGCAGAAGCAGAAGCAGAAGCAGAAGCAGAAGCAGAAGCAGAAGCAGAAGCAGAAGCAGAAGCAGAAGCAGAAGCAGAAGAAGAAGAAGAAGAAGAAGAAGAAGAAGAAGAAGAAGAAGAAG
>CABHPQ010171386.1:18975-30843 GCA_902168405.1 Peromyscus aztecus | reverse complement strand
AAGAAGAAGAAGAAGAAGAAGAAGAAGAAGAAGAAGAAGAAGAAGAAATCTTGCAGAGAAAGCTGTGGTGTGGCCCATTGAGTGACACAGTTTATCTTTTAATCCATTCATCTTTACTTACAAGTGTTTACTTTTAAGAGTCATTGGCATGGCTGGAGGTCTCTGGCTTCTGTTTTGCCATTGATTCTGGGCTCTCACGAGGGCTCTTTTTAGATATCCTGTTGTTCTGTGTTATGGAGATCCTGCTATTTTAGATCTGTAGGTTCATCCTTTACACATGCTCCAATAGTTCACATATGGTATGGATGTTGGGGTGGGCCAACTCATACTCCTGGTTCTGGACCTGGGTGGTAGCTGGGTTGGTCAGTTTGCCAGGCCAGCTTTCCCTCATTGTCATTACCTTGGTAAGCTCTCAATGACTGTCTTGGCTAGCTGACCCAATGCAGTCTGAAGCAAGGAGTGGCACCAGTTCTCCTGCTCTCAGGTCCTCAACTCTGGGTCACCTACACTCACATCACCAGGGCCAGGCCTGCTCTACTGTTTTGCCCAGGTGAGGTGCAGGGCTTCTTCTTTATTTTAATTGACTTTTTAAAATTTATTTTACATCCCGGTTGCAGTTTCCCCTCTCTACTTTCCTCCCTTTCCCTCGCTCCTCTGCCTTCCCTCTACTCTGCATTCAGAAAGGGGCTGATATTCTATGGTCATCAACAAAACATGACACATCAAGTTGAGGCAGAACCAAGTTCCTCTGCTTGCATCAAGGTTGCACAAGGCAACCTGGCATGCCGGCATGGGGAAATGGTTCCCAAAACCCCACTCAAGCACCAGGGATAGGTTCTGATACCATAGTTAGGAACCCCACAAACAGACCAAGCTCCACAACTTTCATACATGGGCAGAGCTCCTAGGTCTGTCCCATGCAGGCTTCCTAGCTGTCAGTCCAGAATCCTTGAGATCCCCTGAGCCCAGGTCAGCTGTCTTTGTGGGTTTCCTGTCATGACCTTGACCCCCTTGGCTCAAAAAATCCTCCTCCCTCTCTTTAACAGGACTCCTGGAGTTTGGCTCAGTGCTCGGTTGTGGATCTCTGCATCTGCTTCCATCAGTTACTGGATGAAGGTTCTATGAACTAGCCATCTCCTGTAATCAGATAGGGCTTCTCACTCTCAACAGCTGTATCCTTCCTGATTTTCTTTGTCATGTGCTGTTTTCTATCTTTTCTCTCCTGGATTGGAATTAAGGGTTCAGAATTCAGACTGTGTACAGGGAATATAAATTTTTGTTGCTATGCTACTCAGGCTAAGAATGAGGAAGACAGAAAATGAGGTTAGCTTTCAGTTAGATACATACACAAATGTCAGGACCAGAGGTCCAGTTCAGAGACACAGTATGCACCTGGCAGAAGCGAACAACACTAACATCTGACTCTATTTCCTGCTAAGATTGCCAATTAAATGCTTATTTTAAAAAACCTAAATATTTCTCAAGATGATATGAATTGAGTTTAAGTTGTGTCATTTCTTTTCAAATGAATAAAAACTAACATTACTGGGCACTGTGCCATTCTATTAAAGAAAAACAAAACAGCATCTGCGGATGGGTCAGGGAATGTCTTTTTAAAGAGATTTGGCAAGCATGGGTTTTGTATGCTGATTGTTGTCTGAATAGAAATGGTGAAATTGTAACCCCAAAGTCTCAGCTTCGGCTGAATTTCTAATGAGGGTGAATCTGAGTAATTATGCCTCTACAAAGTGTTCTCCTTCTGAAAGAACATTTAGGTAAAAATTCAGAGACTTGTAGTAACATACATGTCATTGCTAGCAGTGTTTTATATACAAAGCATTTCCTATTATTGTGGTATCATCCTTAAGTACTAAAGCACATTAAATTCATGTCAATTTCTTTCTGATGCCTGCTGGGCTTTTTTCCTTCCTTCCTTCCTTCCTTCCTTCCTTCCTTCCTTCCTCTCTTCCTTCCTTCCTTCCTTCCCTCCCTACTTCCTAAAGGAAATAACAGAGAGAACTGACTTAAATAAACTTTGATGCATTTTAAAGACTGAGCATTCTTTGGTTAAAGAGCAATCCTTGCCTACTCCTACATAGTCATATTTTGTGTGAAACAGTACCTTAAAAGAGTGATTCTGGATTTGTTTTTACTTAAGTAACACAAACAGGCAATTGGTTGATAACTCATAGAGCTATTGGGAAATTTCTTAGTCAGCATGGATTGATGTGTCGATAATGACCCGTGCTGAGCTCTAGGTCATTTTTACTTAATTAAAAATGTGGGCAAACCTTACAGACAATCCACCCAAAGGTAGCATCCACTGGCTTTCATTTTCAGCCTGGGTTTAAATGACTTACAAGTTGATTATTGCTGTTCAGCAAATTATTATCAAACACAGAATTTAAAAAAAAGAAACATTTGTGTAAAAGTTTCTAGGGATCAAGGATTTGGGCATGGGTCAGCTAGGTAGGTGTATCTGGCTCAGAGATTATCTAAAGGTGGCAGATAACATTTGGACCAGTTCTGCTGTCATCTGAAAAATTGATAGTAGCTAGAAGATCTGATTTGTAGTTTCCTCCCTCTTTGTATGGCATATGGCCTCCATTCTTCTTTGGCTGCTTCTTCCAGGAGTGGACAAGTGAAAAACAGTGTCTTATGTCACACTGCATTCTTTCTGCAATATCCTAGTGATTATTGGGGTAAGTCTGCTAGGGGTCCATACCGGTAAAAAGTTCAAGAGAAAGGAATCATTGAAGATCACAGTAGAGAATAAAAAGTATTGCCTGACTTCAGACCCATCCCTCAAACATAATTCATATTACTCCCAAAATACAAATGCTTTCCTTCAATAGAGACCACATGTTATTTTGCCATTGGAGCACCAGAAGAGAATCTAGATCTCTCAAATGAATCAGATCTAAGACAGCTGTGTTTCCCCTAATATAGCAACCCTGGTGTAACTGCTTAGTCACAATCCGAAAAACTATGA
The DNA here is from genome assembly GCA_902168405.1 of Peromyscus aztecus. NCBI lineage: Eukaryota > Metazoa > Chordata > Mammalia > Rodentia > Cricetidae > Peromyscus > Peromyscus aztecus. The sequence continues at coordinate 27,851 of CABHPQ010171386.1, read as the reverse complement.
ACATAAATTGGAAAATTGTGTATCTTTTCAATCAAAGTTTGGTGGTAGAAAAGTCATAGCCACAGAATACACAAATTTCCCACTGAGGAAAAAGCTAAGATAGCTCTTCAAAATTATAATATTACACATCACAATCTTTACCTTAAAGAAGGAAGCTTTGTTAGTTTAGGTCATCAAGAAAATGTTTTAGTCCATGTAATGGATACTCCCACAGACTAACATCTAAAAATAAGGTCCAGAGGAAGAATTTTTCTTGTAGTAGGTCCAAGCTGCGATGTGCATATCCTTATCTTTTGGACCATTATATCTTGAAAGCCTTTAAACATTAGTACTTTTACAATATAGTATAGACTCTGAGTAAATACTAATGGAGGAAGAAAATTTTGGGGTTTAAGTTTATAAAAGTGGCCATTATACTGCAGAAGATTCTTACATTTTAGAAAACCAAAGAAACAAATAACTGATGTGTTATTAGCTGTTTCTGATAGAGACAGACCACATGATCCTTAAACAGCAATTGATCCATCCTTAAAACTCCCCCACCATGATGCAGACTCAGTCATAAAGAGCTCCACACTCTTCCAATGACATTGATCCTCAGTCATCAACAGGGATACCAAATACCTTCCTAGAATCCAGGTTCAGAGAAATGTTCAGTCACCACCCTGCAAGAGACTGAGGACAAAATCCTTATAATTTATCCAATTAAGCAAATCACTTTTCTAGGAATATCAAGGACAGGGAGCACCCCATGTAAGTTCTGTTCTTTCTGGAGGAAGTTCATGCATTTTCAGCCACCAAGAGCAGGTTAAATATCTATGTAAATATTCATAAGCTCATAAATAAAAATGCGTGCAGCAGAAATCTGTGTCTTTGTCAAGCAGTATTTACTCTCCACTTCTGTTCACTGAGCATGAATATCACCGGATATGCAGTATGTCTTTTTTTTTTCATTCTTATTCAAACCTGCAACCCCTTTCCACCTATCAATCTTATGTCTCTTCCTCGTACATTTTCTTTTAAAGCTCTTAATACTTGATATACTTTACTTAGGTAATTTCTTGTTCTTTCTAATAAAATATTGCATTCTGTATGTACAGGCATTTTTATTGTTTTTACACTGCAGGACTCTATTTCCTGCACATAGACTGTTCATGACATGGGAAGCAATTAATATTAATATTAATACTTTCTATGCTATCTACCCTTGGGACTTGCTCATTGCCTCTGTCAATTCACATGTTTGAAACCAAGTGGTCAAGATTAACAAACTAACTCAAGTTCTGTCAATGGGAACAGGAAATTCACTGGTAGTAAAGACTATTTCTGAAAGGTCATGTGACTAATTAGAAAACAAATATGTGTTTCACTAGTAATTTTGGGAAACTACGATCTATAGTCTTCCCTTTATGCTGCACTTGAACTTGTGATGATGTGTGCCTGGGAATGTATGAGGCTAGTTTCAGATGAGGATTAAGTTACACATAACAACGGCAGGGCAGTGGTGGCGCACGCCTTTAATCCCAGCACTCGGGAGGCAGAGGCAAGCATATCTCTGTGAGTTCGAGGCCAGCCTGGTCTCCCAAGCGAGTTCCAGGGAAGGCGCAAAGCTACATAGAGAAACCCTGTCTCGAAAAACCAAAAAAAAAAAAAAAAAAAGTTACACATAACAGCAGCAGACACTGGAAGTTCAGGATGTGACAAGTGACCACCCACAGTGGGCTCTACTTTTAAAATTCTTTGTTACACTTCACAATAAACTTCTTGTCTACATAAATGGCTTGATCTTGTTTGTCCCTTTCTTAAAACTGTACACTTTCCAGCACAATGTTTCTCAGATGAGACTCACAAATTAACATTATCATAATTTCCTGAGCCTTAATTAAATGTGTGAATATTGAGCCTGTACCTCAGACTTACTGGAGTTCCTGTGAATAGACCCAACCATTTGCATATTAAGAAGTTATTAAGAAGTTCTCCAGGTAATTATTAAAATATGTAAAGTTGGCAAAGTGTTGCCCTCTCTGAAGTAGACGAAACCTTGTAAATTATGATATTCTTTGCTCATGTTATTTGAGATAACAAATGTAAGCTTGTTGCCATCTTCTTCATGGAGCCCTCAAGAATTCACTCCTTTTTTATCTGGAAATGATGAAATAAATATTCAGTTATAATTTAAAGCTCATACCAGCTTAAATTTAGCTTGTTAAAAGACACAAATTGAAAATAACTAAGTGGTGAAATAGTGCTTAAAATATTTACAAACATGTATTCCCACACCATTCTCTGTTGAGGAACTATGACTAAAGGTGGTCATTATTTCATACACACACACACACACACACACACACACACACACACACACACACACGCACACACACTCATTATATATAGTTTGAGAGAGAGGTGTTATGGCATAGTGTTGTGTGGAAGTCAGAAAACAACTTTGGAGAGTCAGTTCTTTTCTTCCATGCCATGGGTTTCAGGTATCGAACTCAGGTCCTCAAGTTTAACATCAAGTGTCTGTACGTGAAGAACCATCTCGTTATCTATACAGTATTTTATCATGTAGTCGCTTGCTTTAGGAATCGTTTTAGTTCTTATTTAGAACATACTATATCACTGTTGAGTCACTAATAATAACGAAGGCAAATATAGCATTTAGTTTTATATTTTGGAATTCAAGTAATTCAGTTATCAAACATTCCTGGGGTTGTTTATCTATCCAGTATTTGTTTGTCTTTATCTATTTCCCAGATAAAAATATGAGTTTTCTAAACACAGTGGTCATTGATTCCTTTTCTCTTTATATTTCTCTCTGTCTCTGTCTTTGTCTCTATCTCTGTCTGTCTGTCTGTGTGTGTGTGTGTGTGTGTGTGTGTGTGTTGCTGAGACTTGAACCCAGAGCCTCATGCCTGTTAGACAACCACCCTACCAAATAACCTATATCCCTGGGATCTCCATTATCCACTTCTTCAATGAGAAAATGATGTTTTGGAGCTATCAAAAAGTACACTTTAATGTTTTGTACACTTAGAATTACCCACTGATACAATAAAATATATAATAACCATGATAATATGTCTTAAAAATAATAAAATAATTTTATCCTTTTGTTTTCTTAAGACACTCTATAAAGTGTATAGGTACATGGCTAATATATATAAAGAAACATTTTAATAGAATTATAGAAATAGATAATAGAATAATAAATTACTATAACTATGTCCCAATGTTCCCCTACGAGCTGCCTTTCCTTTCTTTCTCAAAATGAATAGCCTGTATTTCTATACTAACCTCTATAAGCTACCTAGTACCTGCCTTTCATTTGTGCTGTGGGATAGTCTGTATGTCAAATTGCTCTGATTGGTCAATAAATAAAACACTGATTGGCCAGTGGCCAGGCAGGAAGTATAGGTGGGACAAGGAGAGAGAAGAATTCTGGGAAGTGGAAGGCTGAGTCAGAGAGAGACACTGCCAGTCGCCACCATGACAAGCAGCATGTGAAGACGCTGGTAAGCCACAAGCCACGTGGCAAGGTATAGATTTATAGAAATGGATTAATTTAAGCTATAAGAACAATTAGCAAGAAGCCTGCCATGACCATACAGTTTGTAAGCAATATAAGTCTCTGTGTTTACTTGGTTGGGTCTGAGCAGCTGTGGAACTGGCAAATGACAGAGATTTGGCCTGACTGTGGGCAAGGCAGGAATACTCTAGCTACACATTTGGTATGACTTCCCTGATGTACTCTGTACTTGACAGTTTGTGTGTTATTTTCCAAGGCAGATTTTGTTTTTATTCATCTTAGGGAGTAGTGATTATTTGGCTTATAGGCTACCATCCATCACTGAGGGAAACCACTCTCATTCACATCCATATTCACACAAGAAAGATACAACAAAAACTCCTGAAAACGAAAACAAAACTAACAAATCAAAAAATAAAATAAAATCAGTAAGATGAAAAATACCAAATTAAACAAAAAAGTGCACACACACACACACACACAGAGAGAAAGAGAGAGAGAGAGAGAGAGAGAGAGAGAGAGAGAGAGAGAGAGAGAGACTCCATTTTGTGTTGACAAACTACTCCTGGCCATGGGACATTCCCTGGGATTTGGTTAACACATGCAGTGACACACTAATGGAGAAAACTGGGTTTCTCTTTCCCAGAAGACATCAATTACAAATCTTCTTGGGTAGGGGTTGTAATTAGTGTCTACTTCCCATTCTACATGTAGGGTTTTTGTCTGTTTTGACACTGGGTAAGAATTGTGTGTGCTGTCACGATCTCTGACTTCCTATGTGTATCAGTCCTGTTGTTTTTGAAAGAATCTGTTTCCTTGGAGTCATCTGTTGTGAACCAGCACAGGAGAGGCCTTGGCGGGTTTGGATCAAAGTGCCCCCCCCCCCCCCCCCCCCCCCCCCCGATGAAGACTGAGCAATGCATGGATCTATGGGTATAGCAATATATTATTTGGAGTCATTTTACTGTTATGTTCCTTTAGCAGAGTAATAGTGGTAGATTTTCTCCTAGATCTACGGTCTATCTAGTCTCAAGTTCTTGGCCATTTTACCAGTATCAGGTATGGGGTTCATCTTATGGAAAGGGCCTGAAATCCATTCCAAAAGTGGCTGGTTACCCCCATAACGTTTGTGCCACCATTCCACCAGTGCTGCTTGCAAACAGGTTACTGTTTTAGATTGTAGGCTTTGTAGCTCAGCTTGACAATATTGATGATTACTTTTCTCTGGTAGCATGAGAAAACTTCTCTGAACTAGGAACACTACTGAGAAGGGGTGAAGCTTGTAGATAATCACCAACTCTACCCCTCCATATTCAGTTAAGAATTACCTTCAGCAACAGTGCCTTACCATCAGGTTGGTTAGAGTAATCAACACCCTTGATATTGATTACTGTGATATTTGATATCCTGTGATATTTGGGGGGTGTCTATAGGACCTCCTTGACCAATGAATCAACAAGATGTAACCCAATCATGACACTGGAGGTTTTGCTCAGTTTATCTTTATTCTTTGGGTAGTGTGTCATTCAATCATTGCTTCATACTACCAGTTATGCAATTATATCACTCATTTGCATTGATGAAATTGCTGTACAAATATTGAAAACTGACTATGCGAGTTATTATGTGAGTTACTATCATTTGGAATATAGAGGTGAAATAAGAAGCAACGTTCTTTAATAATGAAGCTAAAATGTAACTTTCTGAGATAATGAATATAAATGATAGTTTGCAAATATCAAGTCCCAGTGCCTTAAATGTACTTGGTACAACATGACTTGCTGGTAACATGAGTCTGGGGGTTGAATCACTCTAACATCTTGTCATATAGTAACAATCATTTTAACTAATAATAATTGTGTCACTTTTCCTCTGAGTTGGTGCTACCATTTCAAGGTGATAAACTCAAATAAATTGAATAATATTCCTGATGAGACCAAATCGTGATAAATAGACCATTGAACCAGAGGTCTATGTATTTGAGAAAAAAGTTTGTCATGCAATTAAAATTCCAAACAAATATTAAATCAGTGAGTTTGCTGTTTGTTTTATATGAATTTAATGGGTCATAATCACCTTCTAAATGTAATTTTTATAGTAAAAAATCTAATTTAAAGACTTATTTTGTCTTTTTCTGCACACACAATTGAGTTATCTATCAGCTGTATGCACAGAATGTTATACCTTGAAAGGGTGGATGTTATCAGCTTAGTGCTGCAGGACTTTAATCTTATCACAGGAGGCAAAGGCAGGCAGCTCCCCAAGTTTGAGACCATCATGGTCTACAGAGCTAGTTCCAGGGCAGCCAGAGCTACACAGAGAAATCTTATCTAATAATAATAATAATAATAATAACAGGAAAGAAAGGATAGATGGCAGACATTGTCACTTTCACATTAATTTTTTTCTATTGAATCTTTATATGCATATGCACAAATGTGATAACTAATACGAAATAAGTAGATTTTTTTTTTTTTTGGTTTTCCGAGACAGGGTTTCTCTGTGTAGCTTTGCGCCTTTCCTGGAACTCGCTTGGGAGACCAGGCTGGCCTCGAACTCACAGAGATCCGCCTGCCTCTGCCTCCCAAGTGCTGGGATTAAAGGCATGCGCCACCACTGCCCGGCAAAATAAGTAGATTTAACAAGGTTTTGAAGTACTGAAAATATTTTTGTTGTATCTCTCCACTTTGAACATCACATTCATTTCTAATTAGATATCTTAGCTATTAGATGATTAAATACTACTGAGCTATAATAAGTTAAATCCAGGTGGCTACTCTCAAATCTTATGAATCAGTCATCATTTATTCACTATGACTTATATTTCTGTGTTCTTTTCTAGTCATTTCCTTGCTAACTTGTTAAGTAGATTTTTAAGGTTTGTAAAAGGAGAAAATATGAATATTTCACTTGTAATGACTGAAATACAACCAGATGTTACAAATGGTGCAGTGATTAAAAATAATAATGAACATAAAAATCATAGAAGATAACAGATGATCATTAAAATCAACCAGATTTTTTTGTACTCTGAGTTAAACATAAGATGAAAAATATATGAATAAAATGAAATGCCTGTAAACATAAATGCTTTGTAGAAATGTTTATAGAAAAGTATCCCTCCTACTTGTAAAGTATTTAAAGCAGTTTTAAAAGTTTCATCCCTTTATTCCTGTAGGGGTGGTTGTCTTTGCTTCACCCCTGAAGTACCGACCCTAGTAAGGCTACAGGTAAATGCTAGCTACCCGCCCCCGCGCGGGGCGTGGCTGAGACAGGGACCACTTAAGACCTGAAATGCATTCATGCTAGCTCTCTCTGGGCTATCTTGTGATCCTGGATGCTGGAAGCTACAGATGAAGTCAGAGTTCTCCAGACAACTGGGCCTCATCTTTCCTGGATCCCATAACCAGCTACCTTTGCTTGTCGTAAGTTAACTCAAAATAAACCCCTTTTGACTATCAGATAAACTATGTGGAATTGCCTCATTAATTGCCACTATACATTCCTTCACCCTCATGGCTCTGTACACTGTCTCTCAGTGCCCCTTTTTCAGGAAATGCTACCCTGGTACACAAGCTTGTCTAGATGACTCCATAACCCCAAAAGTCTTTAATCCGAATGCCTATAAAACCATTTTTTTATGTGGATGCTCCCAAGATGTATCACTGGTACAAATGCTAGCCAAAAATACCTTGTATCTTGGCTGTCAGACTCTGACTATCTGGAAAAGTACCCAGGGGCTCTTTGTTTTCTAGGGACAGTCTTTCCAATGAATTTTCAATTTTATATCCTGGCACCCATGATGACTAGAGTCTGGTCTGTTTCCTCCTCTCCCAGGGCAAGATGCTTAGATGATTTTACATGGTGTAATCTCTTCAACAACCTTGTTTTGCTTGCCTGCATCTTTTAATATGCACCTTTTTCTGGCTAAACTGCCTGCTTACGACATCTTTTTCATTTGATTTTTGCTACTAATTCTCAGTGTGACTCTACTTCAATATAAATAACCAGAAATTTAGATATCTGGGTAAATAATCATGGCATAGAATGGATGCTGTGTTTGCTCCCTTGGAATTTTCCCCTTCAAATTAATTAATCTACCATGTTTACACTCAGCATCCTCCACAGCTTCTGAAAATAGTAAATTTTAAGAAAATTATTTATGAAGATACAACAAGAATGGACTCTATTTCTATTTTCAATAAAGGCATTGTTCCCATGTGAACCATATTAGCACTGAATTTGCTCTATTCATTTTTATTAGCATTCTATCTTTTTTTCTTTCTTTTTCTTTCTTCTTTTTTTTCTACCTTTTGTTAATCTGCAGCAGAATACTACATTCATTAAGCACTACTTATAGACTTCTAGGGATTCTATTGCCTGTCAAGTCAAAGTCTTCTCACAAACCAGCTTCCAAGGCCTAGGAACCACAGCATCGTTTAGTCACAGCAACCATCCCACTGTTGCCACTTGATTTTCTGTTAGTTGTTAGTCACTTTTGTGTTGGTGTGATCAGAATTCCTGACAGAAACAAAGGAGGAGAGACTTGTTCCTGCTTATTGTTTCAAAGGATTCAGTACGCTGTGGTATAAGGGAGGTGACAGAGCAGAAAAGTTCAAGTCATGATGAGTCACAAAGGAAAACAAATGAGAATGCTTACATAGAGTTTGCTTCTCCTCCCTTTCACCCACATGCAGAGCTGCCATTGTTTTCTTTTTCAGTTAGTACTTTCTGGAAGCTCCCTCATAGTCACACACACAGGGATTGCTTCCTTGATGATTTAAGTTAAACAAGTCAACAATGGAGATTAACCCTCACTCTCCTCAAATAACCACCACAGTTGGAATGGCAATTCATTCATACTATATAACACTACTATGGAAAGCTACATATCAGTGCTATGTGCAGAATTAGGACTAGGTTTAGTGGACATTAAACATAAACAGGCTATGAATGTATAAATTGTGTGATTCCATTTTTCCTGGGTACAAATTTAGGTGAGATCAGCACCCCTATGGTTATTCCCTGCAGTGGTCTGTGAGTAATGTGGGAAATAGGGCTTCTTTCACACTGTACGCAGACCAGAGAATGTAGGTATCTTAGTTACTGTGATACTCCTGTGAACAGACACCATGACTAAGGCAACTCTTCTAAAGAAAGCATCTAATTTGGGCCTGGCTTATGGTTTCAGAGGGCTAGTACATCATCATCATGACAGGAAGCATAGCAGTGTGTAGGTAGGCATGGAGCTGAGAGCCTATAACTTGATCCAGAGGTAGGCAGGGAGGCGGGAAAAGAGAGAGAGAGAGAGAGAGAGAGAGAGAGAGAGAGAGAGAGAGAGAGCCGC
>CABHPQ010171386.1:0-18875 GCA_902168405.1 Peromyscus aztecus | reverse complement strand
AGAGAGAGAGAGAGAGAGAGAGAGAGAGAGAGAGAGAGAGAGAGAGAGCCGAGCTTGGAATGGACTTTTGAAACCTCAAAACCCACCCCTTTCCTATTGACACACCCCTTCCAAATAGGCCATACCTACTCTAAGGCTATACTTCCTAGTCCTTCCAAAAATAGCTCTACTAACCGAGGTCCAAACATTTAAAAATATGAGCCTATGGGTTCCATTCCCTTTCAAAGCATCACAGTCAGGTAGCACATTCTATTTGTGAAATTTCATTTGGTTGAGAATTCTGTCACTTTAAGGAATATTATATTTCAGCATACACTCAAAGAACAAAATCAAATTGTTAAATACGAGTTCTTGAAGTAAATGATAAAAAAAAATCGTATATACTCACAAATAAGCCAAAAACACAAATTAAAATGGTTGGAAATTATTTACAGATCTGTATGGATGATGCAGTACATAGTTTTTATATCACTTTTGCTTGAGTTTCTAAACTAAAAGTTATAAGTTCTTTAACATAAACAAGTAAATAAAACAATATAATTATTTTAACATTTCAATTATGCGAGGGTAGGTAAGGAGGAGAGAGAGAGGAAACTATCTGGGGTAGATTATTCATGGACACTTTTCCCCCAAATTCTTACTTCAGTAAATATAGCTCATTAGTATTGTAATTATTCTTGTAGTTAATTAGTAAGTATTGATAAAAGACATCAAAACTTCCAATATCATCACATACAGTCTTACATTGCAGTCATTTTCTTCAGAATCTTATGTCATTTGTACTTTTAAAATTTACCTAGGACTTCCTATCAATCCAAATTATTTACCTAATAAGATATATTTCACATCAGCCTGTTAGGCTGCTTTTTTCCCCATTTATCAGAAGTTATATTTCATTGCCTTAAGCAGCTGAATCCTCAACATATTTCATCTTGTCTCTATCACAGCCATTGCTATCACTATTGTGGCTACTAAGACTGTTCTAAAATCTTTATTATTATTAATAGTAGTATTAAGAAACCTTTTATTCATTTTACATAACAATCACAGATCCCCCGCTTCCCTCCTCCCACACCTCCAGCCTCTCCCCCAACACATCCCCCATTGCCTCCTACAAGAAAGTAAGGCCTCCCATGGGGAGTCAGCAGAGCCTGGTACTTTCATTTGAGGCAGGTCCAAGCCCCTCCCCTTGCCTCAAGGCTGTGCAAGGTGTCCCACCATAGGTAGCGGGCTCCAAAAAGCCAGCTCATGTACCAAGGATAGATCCTGATCCTACTGCCAGGGAGCCCATTAAGCAGAACAAGCTACATAACTGTCTTGCTTAGTCAGAGGGCCTAGTCCCGTCCCATGGAGACTCCACAGGTATTGGTCTAGATTTCATGAGTGCCCACTAGTTTGGTTTGGTTGTCTCTTTATGTTTTCCCATCATGATCTTGATGCCCCTTGTTCATAGAATTCCTCTTCCCTCTCTTCAGCTGGACTCCTGGAGCTCGGCCTGGTGCTTGCCTGTGGATCTCTACATCTGCTTCCATCAGTTACTAGATGAAGGTCTATGACGACAGTTAGGGTATTCACCAATCTGCTTACTGGGGTAAGCCAATTCAGTTACACTCTCCACTATTGATAGTAGTCTAAGGTGGGATCATCTTTGTGGATTCCTGGAAACTTCCCTAGCACCTGATTTCTCCCTATCCCCAAGATGTCTCCCTCTATCATGTTAACTCTTTCATTGCTCCCTCACTCCATTCCTATTCCAGCTCGACCACCCCATTCCCTATGTTCACATCCCCAATCCCCTACCCTCTATTGGTCCCTCCTCATCCCCAGTTTACTCATGGAGATCTCATCTAATTCCCTTTCTAGGGTGATCCATTTGTCCCTGTTAGTATCCTCCTTGTTAGCTAGCTTTTCAGGAGCTGTGGGTTATAGTCTGGTTATCCTTTGCTTTACATCTAATATCCACTTATGAGTGAGTACATACTATGTTTGTCCTTCTGAGTCTGGGTTACCTCACTCAGGATGATACTTCCTAGTTCCATCTATTTGCCTGCAAATTTCATGATGTCATTATTTTTTACTGCTGAGTGACTGACAGGTGAAAGAGATTTATCCTGACCGTGGGCCAGGCAGGAAAACTTAAGCAACAGCTGAGTAGTACTCCATTGTATATATGTACCACATTTTCTTAATCCATTTTTCAGTTGAGGGGCATCTAGGTTGTTTCCAGGTTTTGGCTATTATGAATAATGCTGCTATGAACATAGTTGATCATGTGTCCTTGTGGTATGATTGAGCATTCCTTGGGTATGCCCAAGAGTGGTATATCTTGGTCTTGAGGTAAATTGATTTCCAATTTTCTGAGAAACCGCCATACTGATTTCCATAGTGTCTGTACAAGTTTGCACTCCCACCAACAGTGGAGGAGTGTTTGCCTTGCTCCATATCCTCTCCAACATAAGCTGTTATCAGTGTTTTTGTTCTTAGCCATTCTGGCAGGTTAAGAGTCATTTTGATTTACATTTCCCTGATGACTAAGGATGTTGAGCAATTCCTGAAATGTCTTTTGGCCATTAGAGATTCTTCTGTTGAGAATTCTCTGTTAAGCTCTGTAGCCCATTTTTTAATTGGGTTGTTCGGTATTTTGATGCTAGTTTCTTAAATTTTTATATATTTTGGAAATCAGCCCTCTGTCAGATGTGGGATTGGTGAATATCTTTTCCCATTTTGTAGGCTGTCATTTTATCTAATTTTCCATGTCCTTTGCCTTACAGAAACTTCTTAGTTTCAGGAGGTCCCATTTATTAATTATTGCTCAGTGTCTATGCTAATGGTGTTATATTTAGGAAGTAGTCTCCTGTGCCATTGTATTCAAGACTACTTCCTACTTTCTCTTCTATCAGATTCAGTGTAATTGGCTTTATGTTGAGGTCTTTGATCCACTTGGACTTGAGTTTTGTGTACGGCAACAGATAAGGAACTATTTGCAATCTTCTATATTTTGACATTCAGTTATGCCAGCATCATTTATTGAAGGTACTTTCTTTTTTCCATTGTACAGTTTTGGCTTGTTTGTCAAAAATTAGGTGTTCATAGCTATGTGGGTTAACGTCAGGGTCTTCAATTCGATTCCATTGGTCCACATATTGTTTTTGTTCGTTTGCTTGTTTGTTTTTCTCCTTTGGTGTTTTCGAGACAAGGTTTCTCTGTGTTGCTTTGGAGCCTTTCCTAGAACTCACTTTGTAGACCAGGCTGGCCTTGAACTCACAGAGATCTGCCTGCCTCTGCCTCCCAAGTGCTGGGATTAAAGGTGTTTGACACCACTGCATGGCAATATTGGCTTTTATGACTAAAATTTTATTGTGCTTCTGTTCCCAAATACATATGTGGTTCATAAAATATGAAATATTTTAGTGGGCATGTTATAGGGACCATATACATGTATGTATACACATACACACACACACACACACACACACACACACACACACACAGAGAGAGAGAGAGAGAGAGAGAGAGAGAGAGACATCAAAAGCAAGCATATGAAGTAAAACTACTATATATGAGTTTCAGTTTTAACCATTTGATGACAATATTCATAAACCTGGGTTTTCCCTCAATGCTAACGTTTACTAGCTGTGTGATAATATGCTATTTAAATAATTCAACTGTGTCTCATATCCATTACCTTAAAAATAAATTGAAATGAGTAACTATGAGTAGATTTGTCAGGAATGCCATGGTTAGTTTATGTGGAACAATTGATATAGGTGCTAGCACATGTAAAGATCCAAAGAGTGTTGGTTTTGTTTTGTTATGAATATTTTAGTTGTTATTGCTTCTTTCAGCTTGTTTTGTATTGTGTTCTTCATAATTGAGAACACATCAAGTATTTAATTCTATATTCCAACATGTCATAAGTTAAGTAAAGCAGCTTTGAATTTATTCCAAATTATTACATTTCAGGTACCATCATAATTGCTATAAAATTCTCTATTGTTAAGGCATTTAAGTGTTTATTTCCAAAATAAAATAATGCAGACATTATGTTGCATAGAAATGCTCTGCTGGAATATTTCACAAATGTGGATTTAAACAAATGTTTGAAAAAGATGACACATTATTATTTTGTGAAATATTTATGTAAGGTACGTAGCAGAAAATTTTTATTTAGTAGACCAGTAGATAATACAGCACAGTAGCACTGTGTAGTATTTCTTTGAAATAATGGTTACATACTTCTCTAACTAACTCTGCTAATTACAGTAGCCACAGACACATTTAGCCCAGGTAATGCAAAATGTAGCTGATCTGGGGAAGGAGATGGTTTTCATAGTTGGACTAAGCCCTCACATAGCTGAGATAGTTATGTAGCTTGATCTACTTAAAGGGCCCTCTGGCAGTGGGATCAGGATCCATCCCTAAGACATCAATGGGCTTTTTGGAGCTCACTGCCTATGGTGAGAAAATTTACACAGTCTTTGTGCAGGGGGGAGGGGCTTGGACCTGCCTCTACTGAATGTATCTGGTTCTACTGATTCCCCAGGGGAGGCCTTGCCTAGGAGCAGGTGGGAATGGGTGTTGGGATGGGGGGAAAGATGGGGGGTGAGAGGAGGGAAGGAGGGGAATCTGTGATTGGTATGTAAAATGAATAGAAAGTTTCTTAATAAAAAATACTTAAAAAATAAATATTTATGTAAGTTATGTTGCAGAAAATTTTTATGTGGTAGACCAGTAGATAATACAGCATAGTAGTACTGTTCAGTATTTCTTTGATATAATGGTTACATTCTTCCTTAATTTGCTCTGCTAATTTCAGTAGCCACTGAAATTGGCTCATGAAATGCAAAATGTAGCTAATCTGGGGGAGAAGATGGCTTTTAATAGTGTGAGTAATGTCAGTCTGAAACTGAGAGTCTATACCTGCAAAATTCCCATGGAAATTACACACATCATTGAAGAAGATGACTCACCACATTCAGATAATATTTCTGACACCTGAAATCATTGACCCAATAAATACCATACATTTTTATTATCCCTGTAACATAAAACAACTCACCACATGTGTATGAGTGCCTGAAAATATTGTCTCTAGTTAAGTTTGATTTTGAATTCTGGTCTTTACATATTTTTATTATCTATAAAAAATGGTCCTCTTTAGTTTTATAAACTGTATTTTCAGCTTGTATAATATCTGTTCATGATTTCTCATGTTTTAATATTCATTCTCAGTGTTTACTATGTTCTTGTATCATAATATATCTGTAGTTGCAACTTGACAATATCAACTGAAATTACATTCTAAAATGATCATATCAATTTGAAATTATCAGGAATACATCAGCATCTTCTGTATTCTAAATTTTTACTAATACTCCATTCACATTAAAGACCTCTTTTATTTTATATTAGTCACAAGGGAGCTACTAATTATAGATTTAATTCATGAATTTCTGGTTATAAAATCAAATATCTATATATATTATTAGTTATTAGTATTGTCTCTTAGGGAAACACTTGTCTATGCCTCTTATTTTCATCTTGGTTTTGAAAGTTGTATGTATATCTAAAGCATTCTTTATATATGTTTCATCTATCTATTCATTCATTCATTTCTGTTCATGTGTCTGTGCAAGCATGCAAATTTCTGTGTGTATGTAAGCCTTTAATTGCTCGTTACCTTGTTCTTTGAGAGAATGTCTTTAAGCCATTTGGATAGAATGGATCTTTCGTCTTTCCTTCTCCAGTGCTGGGATTGTAGAAGCACACAGCTCTGTCTAATTTGTACATGGATTCTAAGGGATGGAATGAGATCTTCATGATTGCACGATAAATACTTTACCATATAAGTCTTCCCTGTAGCCCCTTTTCATATATATTTGGTGTTTTTAGCTTATTATACACATACTACATTCGTTAATGGATTCTTTGGAAGACTACCTTCTCAGTCTGTGGGACATTATTTCATGAGTATATCACTATTTCTTTGTTGTGTTTTATATTATGGTAAAAAACATAAAAAAAATTGTTATGGAATAAAGTGACCCAAACCATTATTTTGACACTAACCCTTTTTATTGCATATAATTCACAAATGATAACTTTGAAATACAGATATGTCAATTATGTTTCCTTAGCCACATGACTGATTACTCGTAAGAGTTTCATATAAACCCAAACCAATTGACCAAAAGGGAAAAAGTAATTAAAGTATATTTTTTTAAAAAATGGTTGCATTATGCATCTTAGAATTGCTTTGTATGATAGGCTGAATAATATTCCCTCTAAAAATATCCAGAAACCAAACTTCATGATTGTGATATGATTAAAGACCTTGAGGTGAAGAGTTTATACCATTTTGTCCCAGTGAACATGTTATAATAATATCTCTTTTATAAAAGAGATGAGAGACTGTACCATTAGTAGGCTCACAACAGTGGAACACCACCTTGGAAGGGTCAATGAAGCTCTGAGAAGCCAATAGCTCCTTCTGAGGGGAGGAGCCCACAGTCTTCACTTAGAGTTATCTGTTAAAAAAACAGTCTTAACTCTTTATTTATTTTAACCCAGTAAGTCTCATTGTCCAGAAATGTACAATATGACTTCCGTGGTTTTAAACACAATACTTTTATGGGAATTTGTTATTGTTACTAAAGAAAGTTAATAGTTAGCTTTATTTTAAAAGAAATACAGCAAGAAATTGCATCTACGATCAGTGCTATCCCCCAAATATACACATTCCCATGTCCTAAACTAACACGTTAAAGTGTTTACTAATCTGTGGCTGTGGCAGTGTCTCCTTTGACAGAATTCTACAATGGAATTTAATGTTGCCATGTCATCCCAGGTGGAGTCTTTCTCCTTGGTTGGTTTCCTTTTCAAAAACATTTCTATTACTTTGTTTTGTTTGGCTGTTTCCTCATAGATGTCCATCGTTTCATGCTGGAAGCTTCCTGCAGCTTTCCTACAGGACAACTGCAGGGTAGAAATTCTAACATCAGTGGAAACCGAGGCTATAAGCCATCCCATAGAAAAAAGACTGAAACCTCACCAAGTGGTATGTGAACACAAATCTGTCTCAACAGCAACTCTTAAACAAGTATGCAAAGGTAAAATTTTGGTTACAAACACTCAATCTTTAGTCCATCTGAAAAAAAAAAACAATTTATAGAAACTCTATAGAAGCTAGGTATTTTTATATCTTCTGTTATTTTGTGGAGTCAATTTCTCATTGAAAGCCAAATGAAGACAGATATGTCAGATGAAAGAAGATAGGAAAGATGCTGGTGGTTTATAAATATGTCAACATGATGCAGTGACACTGATATTTTGAGCACTGAATTTAATTTTCTAAGCACCGAATTCTTTAAATATACTGATGGTTGGTGTGGTCCATACCTTTTTGCAGATTTATTTAAATAATCAGTGTAATTATAAATAATACATGTATATTCATATGTACATATATATATGAAAATAGAAAAGAAATGTATTTTGATTTATTATGGCATGTAATTTAAAAATAGGTCTAAATGTTAAATTACTATTGAAGTTTTGTCTATAACTTTGCATCATTTTCTGAAAATTGAAGAGAAGACACTTCCTTAATGCTGTGGGAAGTAAACATTAAAACTAAAATGACTTATGAATCACTTTTACTTATTTTTAGTAAAGTAGCCATTTCAAAGTGAAAAGTATTAGCTCCTGTATTTTTTTTCTCATTTCAAGGATTTCTTATTTTTAGTTTCCTTCTGAGTGTTCAATAAAAGCTTCATCATCTTGCCTGTCCCCATCTGTGCTATGGAAGGGAGAAGACTGTACTCATTAGACTGCATCCTCTCCTGATACAGACACTTTCATACAGATACTGTATCCATACTCCCGTTATACTGTATCCTTTATAGATACAGACATTTTCACATACTGTATCAACACTCCTATCCATACTGTCTTGTCATCACATCACATCAGACTCTATTTAAAATGTTATATTTATTTCTGTGTGTGTGTGTGTGTGTGTGTGTGTGTGTGTGTGTGTGCCTACATGTCTGTTTATATGAGTATCACATGTGTGCAAGTGGGCACAGAGGCCAGAAAGGTGGTCAGATCTCATGGAACGAGAGTTACAGATGGTTATGAGTGGCCCAAATTGGGCAGGGGGAACCCAACCCAGTCCTTAGAAAGAGAAGAAGCAAGTGCTCTTAATTTCTGAGACGTCTTATCAATCCTGCAACATCGTACTTCCAATGCCTCCTGTGCAATGATAGGCGGTTATTCAGGAACCTGCCTTCAGACGCAGGGGAGCCATGTGACACTGTTAAGAAAGTCATCTTTGAAGCTCTTCTTGAGCTGACACTGAGGAAAAGCCTGAGTGACTGGACTCCATATAATGCTTCTTGCTCTACTTTAAACAAGCTTTTCAAAATGTATTGTGTGAGAATTTATACATCAATATAGTATGTGTTTTCTGGTCAAATCTATCTCCACTCTCTTCTATTCATCTTCTCCTGTAAACCCGCCTTAACATTTTTCCCTCCTGAATTCGGGTATTCATTTTATATCCATGAGTATTGGAGGTTTATGCTGCCTTAGTGAAGACTTTTGGAGAGAAAAAAAAAAGCTTAATTTGGAGTTTGAGAGTAGTAAGAAGCACTTTGTAATCAGGCATATCCGCGTCTCTGCCGGGAAATGTATGCAGACTCACATCAGTGGTTTTCTTTTCATTTTGAAAGTGTGAGTAAGAGGCTTATGTTCGATGTGCTGTGTCTAACCTTCACCATTTTTTTTCTGTGAATATAGAGAGGAATGTGTTCATTACAAATCATATTGCTATACAATTAAACTCCTAATGAGTGCTAATTTCTCCCTTTTCCCATTATTATTATTAGAGGGGACTAGGGGTTCAACTTAAGGCCCTGAACATGATATAGACAAGCATGTGAGAACTCATCTATGCCTCACCACTAACAAGTTACTTTGAGGTGGTCTCACTAGTTAAGGCCCCGTCTGGCCTTAAACTTTGATAGTCAGGCAGGCCTTGAGCTGTGAACCTCTTGTCTCAGGATTCTGAAAAAAAAATGATGCTAAAGTTTGCATTCCCTGGTCCCTGTAAATTTTTGCAAACTAAAATACTATCTTTAAAGATTTTTCCCAATGACTTCAACTGTCCTTTTTAAATAAGAAACAATGAATTCCATAACTACCCAACACTTTAGTGCAATCTTTCTTCTGCTACCAATAATTATAACTTTTCATCATATTGAACTCAAATGCAGTCATGTAAAACACATTTTGGTAATGAGAAATAGAGAAAGACATTTTAGAGTAGAAATATATAAAGCAAACTCAATACAATGTCTGTTCTTTCCTTGGTCATTATGGTCATGGAAATCTGTGTCAAAATAGAGCCTGAAAATTTTTTAAAAAAATAAGGAAAAAAAATCATCAAACAAAACTACAAGGGACAGTTCAAATAAGTAGCTGATGCCCAAAGAATGGAGAGATAGGATATAGAAAGTATAATGCACAGAAAATACTCTTTGCATTATGTTGGTTTCAAACCATGTTTCTTTAGGGTGGGCAAGATGACTTAATAGATAATGGTGATAGATACTGACAACCTGAGTTCAGTGTTTGGAATCCTGATGGTAGATAAGAAACAACTGTCACAAGTTGTCTGACCTCTACATGTGCACCACAGGTTGACTCCCACACACTAGGTATATATACATGGAGAGAGAGAGAGAGAGAGAGAGAGAGAGAGAGAATAGACTAAGAGGCACCCATTCAAACAAATTTATTCAAATATATAAGTTGAATGTGTAGCACCATAAATAACATAATAATCAATACATAAAATGTACACATGAGTATAATTTTGGAAAATATAAACATGAAATATCTTATGAATATTATGAATTTCTTATGAATTTAACTAGTAGTAAAAACATAACTGCCCTTAGTACTTGGGTTTTGTGTGTGTGTGTGTTTGTGTGTGTGTGTGTGTGTGTGTGTGTGTGTGTGTGTGTATGTTGATGAGAATCGAATCCAGGGTCTGTGTATGCTCTATAATCAGTCTAATATTTAGCTACATCATAAAGGTGACAAGGCTTTCATCTTTGGATATAGACCTAGTAAAGGCCAGATAACAAGGTAAGAATCAGTCATAAAATAAAAAAATGTAAATACATAAGCTCATGAAACCATCAGTTATCATTGTTAAATATTATTAATTGTATGAAAGACTTCTCTTAAGGATGTGCAACACATTCACATCTATTTAACCCAGAAAAGAAACACATGATTGACTGAAATAGCTCTTCTTCCAGTGTCCAGCTTGCTAAGTGAGTAAGTTTTTGCTGAATTACTAATGGGAATATGAGGGTTATGTGTAAGGGGTAGGGATGACTCAAAAGTATCTTAGTCACTGAAAAGCCATACCCAACATGGATGGTAATTCACAAATTGAAATGCGGGAGCTTTCTGAAAGACTTCTAGTACCTTTACAGAATAACTCTCCCCTCTGCAGTTGTGATGGATAGTCTTCTCCCCCACTGCTTTTAATACTACTGGAGGATCTCAAAACTTTCTGTTCTTCCAGACTGTTAACCTTCTGCTTACCTCATGAGGCTCATGAACCTCCTTCCGATCTTGGAGGGGATGCTTCAGTCAGAGCACACTGTCATGCAACAGAGCTGTATGTAGTTACTTGTTTTTTTTTTTTTAAATAAGACTGGAAGTATAATAGTTTGTTCACCCTTCCTGCTGTGACCATAAGCATGCAAGTAAAATGCAGGATTATGATGATAGGAAGTTATAATATCACTAGGAATTAGGAATTGTTCAATTCCTTTATAATCCCAAGGGTCACTAGGTGAAGTCCATTGTGAAAACATTGTCATGTACAAGTGACTATCATGAAATCTGAATTTTAGATACTCTATTATATCTAAATAAGTATGTAAAATCATCTTAAATAAAAGTTACTTATTTTCCATGTTACATTTTTAACTAAATAGAATTTTGAAAGTTTAAAGCCTTGCTTGACCAAATGTCTTACTGAATATATAATACTCAGATTTTTAAAAAATATGCCATTTGTTATTGTAGACTGGATGTAGTGTTTTCTTTGTATTCTGCACTCTCATTTTAGAGAACATTAAGCTTACAGGAAATCTGATACAATGGTATACACAATCCATATGTTTTTCGGCTTTATTGCTAAATGTTGCCACATTTTTTCTTTTGTATGTCTCTTCATATGCATAAATGCATTAATAAATGTGTCTGTACCTGTTTTGTGCTATTATAAGTATTCTACATTGGCTGAGTCATTTGAACAATATTTCTTACCTGTCAGAAAAAAAATACCAAAATTTACAAAAATGCAAATTTATTGCAGAATTATCTCATTGGTTCAGTGATAATAAAATTTAATGTGGTGGTTTAAATGAGAATGTTCCCTGTAGTAAGTCTCAGTCATGTGAACACTTGGACCCCAGTTGCTGCCACTATTTGGAGAGCTATAAGAGGTGTGGTCTTGCTAGAGGAAGTATGTCATTGAGGAGCTTAAGATATCAACATATTTCCAGTTTGCTCTCTCTGGTTCTAGCTTACATTATAGGATGTGTGTACAGTTTTCCTGTGTCCCAGCTGGTCCTGCAGCCGCTTGAACCCAATTAAACACACAGAGGCTTACATTACTTACAAACTGTATGGTCTATGGCCTCTTGCTAGCTAGCTCTTATATCTTAAATTAACTCAAATGCCACATGGCTTGTGGGTTACCAATACCTTTACATCTTGCTTCTCCTGGCGGAGGCTTGTAGCGTCTGCCTTGCCTCTCCTTTCTCTTCCTGTCTGTCTGTTTGGATTTCCCACCGGTCTCTATGCTGCCTTGCCATAGGCCAAATGACTGTATTTATCAACCAATCAGAGCAACCCATATTCACAGCATACAGAAAGACATCCACAGCAGATGTTGAGTTCTCAACACCCAGCTCCTCCCACCGTGCCTGCTGCATACCACCTGCTGTTTGTTGCCAGTTTCCAGCTGCCTGCTGCTTTCTGCCTGCCCATGTACTCCTTTTTCCTCTGGGACTCTAAGCCCAAATAAACTCTTTATTCTATAAATTGCCTTGATCATGGTGTTTTAGCCCAGGAATATAAAGCAACTATGTGGTATTTGGCTATAGGTATAGGTTAAGCTAAAACCAAATAATTCCGAACTTCCTTCCTATTATTTATAATCATCTACTCATGACATATAACAAAAGTGGTATGACAACTTTTGCAAAATTAGGTCACAAAAACTCCAGTCTTTCAGAGTGAAGCACATTCACATGTTTCAGTTCCTTTATAATGGGGGTGATGTGAAAGGGACAAATGTTCTCATTGCAATGATCAGTGAGGAACTAAATCACTCCAAAAGCAAAGAAAGTGGTTCTGGAGAAGTCTTTTTCCTCTGATGAAACCTCGCCTGGAAGCTGATGGAGAAACCTCGAGGCACAGAAGGACAACTGAGCTTCTTTCACCATTTTCATTTCTGGAAACAGAGACAGTAAATATTTGTGGTATAAATCAGCAGAGTTGTGGGAAATCTTTTCATACTATACAGGGAGCAGTACAGTTTGGGGTACCATAAGTATATTTTCTTAGCAAACACATAAAGATACAGAGTTGTCTTTGGAGATAGGCAGCGAGTAGAGACTGATAGAGTTTGAAAAACATTCCAGAATGACAAGGCGGCCTTTCCTTGATTGGTGCTGAAAATTTGGGGGAGTTCTTGCCAAGTTACTACATATTACTGATAAATCAGGGTCTTGCCTTGGGTGTTTAGTCTTATTAATTAAAATAAATGCAGAAAAAAAGACTCAAACAGAATCTCAGTAAAATTTTGTTAATGTAAAAAAAAACAAAACAAAACAAAAAACTAGGACAAGCAATATGTAAATCTCAGCTGCCTGGACATGGGTAACAGAGAAGAGAAAGAGAAAATGCCATGCAATTTGAGTTAAGATAGTGTGAAAGTGGGCCACACGGTAAACAAGCAGCCGATAGTGAGGAGGCAAGCTTTAGAGAAAGAGTCAAAGAGCCAGTACAGCAGAGTAAGCATATTTGGGCTTGGGCCAGAATCCAAGAGCAAAAGGCCAAAGAAAAGAAAAGAAATTCTATCTTTTGGGTTAGGATTCAGCAAATATTCAAGCAACGTATTTGAAGTTCACTCTGGTCCTTTTCCTGCCTAGGAGATAAGATACTGGCAGAGGGAGTTAGGACTCAGAAAGTTTGAGAGATCCAAGGGAATCTTCTGGAAGCTCAGAGTGACTGTAGTAAGGGGTCAGAATTCTGAAAAGGAAAAGTACATCAACTCAAAAAAGGGCCAATTATTCTAACCTCTTCAACATAGTTTAAAGCAAGCCTTTCTTTCTGAAGTAAGTATTGGCTCGGCCAAAAAGGTTCTATCTTGAGAGAAAAGAGTGTGGCATGATTCTAAACACTGCTAGATTCCACTTGTTTGGATAGAAAGCAGTTATGCTCTTTATTGGGCTTTCAACATTACTATCATAAGACCATTTGTAGAATCATGGAATTTGAAGATTCTCCTCATGAATGCTCAGAAAGAAATATGGAACACATCAAAATGATCACCTGCAGAAAGGATAAATTGGAGAATATGTACAGTAAATTGACAGATATACCTAAGCACAATTTCAAGGGAAGTGTTAAGAGTTCCAACTGGATCTTTCAGTGTATATGAAACAAGGCGATAGACTGGAGAAAGGATTAATGGAAAGTTTTGAAAATCTAAGTCTTTTCAGACTATAGCCACAACTAAACTAAGAAATAGCTTGGAAAAATATCTAATTTGTAAACTGCCAGACAAATGTGGTCTACAGAAGGTGGGGGGTATGACTATAAGATCTTAATTAGGGACTCTGAGACATCAAACATGGTTCCACAGAGTGCTATTCTGATACACAAAAGAACAGTCAAGGGAATTAAACAACCAGATGCCCCCAAACAAACTGCAAGATCTTCAAGAAGGTTACTTGCTATGTGTGAATTTTGTTTAAAAGTGTAGAACAGTGGAATTTACAGAAATCCTAGAGCTATCCTTTAATCATTTTTATTGATAAATGTACATTGTACATAGTAATGGGACTCATAAAGGCATTTTTTATATGAGAATATCATATAATTTGACCATATTCATCCTCTATGATATAGGAGTAGGAAACACTTCCTGAATAGGACTTCATCTACCTAAGAATTAAGGCCAACAATTAACAAGTCGGACCTTATAAATCTTCTGTACAGTTAAAGAAACAATATGCCAGATGAATAAGCATGAAGAAATGAGAGAACCCTTGCTAGTAATACAGCTGGCAGAGAATTATATCCACAGTATATAAAAAAAATACAGTCAAATACCAAAAATACCATTTAAAAAGTGGGCTTGAGATCTGGATAGAAAATTCACAAAAGAAGAAATTAAAATGGATATAAAATGTTTCAAAAAATCATCCCTAGTAATTAGGGAAATGAAAACCAAAGCAGTTGTGAGATTTCTTCTTAACCTAACTAGAATGGGTAAGATCAACAAAACAATCAAGAACAAATGCTGGAGGGTATGGAGGAAGAAAGTGTTGGGGGTATTGAAAACTGGTGTAGCCACTCTGGAAATTAGTTTGGAGAACCTTCAAGAAGCTAACAATAAATCTACCATATGACCTAGCTATACCACTCTTTGGCATACGCCCAAAGGATTTGACACCCTACGCCACAGATACTTGCTCAAGCATGTTCATTGCTCTATTCACAATAGCTAAGAAACGGAAACAACATAAATTCCTTCAACTAAAGAATGAATAATAAAAATGTACTAAATATGAAATGTGGGTGTGGTGATTATCCCTGTAGGCTCACATATTTGAATGCTTAGTCAATAGGGAATAAAATAATTAGGAGATGTGGCCTTGTTAGAGGTGGTGTGTCACTGGGGATGGGCTTTGAGGCTTCAAAAGCTCAAGCCATGTCCTTTGTTTTCTCTCTCTCTTCCTGCTGCCTTCCTGTATAACCATCAGCTACTTTTTCAGTACCATGCCTGTCTATATGCAGCCATGCTTCCTGCCATGTTGATAATTGATTAAACTTCTCAAACTGTAGACCAGCCCCAACGAAATACCTTCCTTTATAGGAGTTACCATAGTCATGATGTCATGGTCATCATGACACAGAAAGATGAATGTCACACTGTCTTTAGTCTGTGACACCTAAATCCAAATCTTCAGATGTAAATATACTACCTGTAGTAACTGAAGAAACAAGGAGAGTGAAAAGAGGATGTGTGAGCAGGGAAAACAGCATACCAGAGAAGAATAGCAAAGGACAAGTGAGTTGAGGAGGGGGCTTAATTAGGAAGGAAGACAGACCATCAATACTACAGTGTTTGTTGCTGAAAACTTTTAGGTTGGTCCAGAGGAGTTGGAAGCTTTACGAGAAAAGAGTATTGGTTCTCCATGACTCTACTGTCAAAAACACTGTACTGGTTACATTTATGCCAACTTGACACAGGCTAGTGTCATCTTAGAGCAGGAAACCTTGGTTGAGAACATGTCTCCATAAGTTTCAGCTGTGAGGAATTTTTTTTTTGAAATCAGAGGTCAATAGGGGAGGGCCCAGCCCATTGTGCCAACCCTGGGCTGGGTTCTATAAGAAAGCAGGCTAAGCAAGTCATGGAGTGTAAGCAAGTAAGCAACACTCTTCCCTGGCCTCTGCATCAACTTCTGCCTCCAGGTTCTTACCCTGTTCGAGTTCCTACCCTCACCGTTTTTGATGGTTTTGATATGGAACTGTGAGTAAAATAAACTCGTTCCTCCCTAAGTTGTTTTGGTGATGGTATTTCATTACAGAAATAGTAACTTTAAATAAGACAAACACACAGAAAATACCATTCTAGAAGACTAAAATAACAACAAACAAAAACAGAGCAGAGTCAAGAAGCATAGAGTGTTATTTCTTAAATAAGATAATCTCTTATATTTATTAATTCTATCATCAAATTTCATGCTGGAGCCAGGCGGTGGTGGGGCATGCCTTTAATCCCAGCACCCAGGAGGCAGAAGCAGGCTCATCTCTGAATTCAAGGCCAGCTTGGTCTACAGAGCGAGATCCAGGACAGCTATGGCTATACAGAGCAACACTGTCTTGAAAACAACATAAAAAAATTATGCTGAATGTACAGAAACAGATAACAATTCTCCTTATCCCACGGTTTTATAAATCAGGAGGAACTATGTCAGTGAATGTGTTTAACAGACTACTCTCAAAGAACATTCTATACACCTGACCTACTTCAGTAAGGGAATTCAGGGCTTTGAATAAATGCTCAAATGGTATAAAACTTTTGGAAAGCAGAGAATCAAGTAAGAACATTTTAAATATGTGGCATGTTAAAAATTGGAGACTGAAAGAGATGTTGTAACAGTTTCCAATTTTATTTTTATAAATACTTAGAATTAGCCCCTTTGGCCCATCTATTCAAGATGATTGCTCTACCACTAAGCTGCATTCTAGTCCTGGGCGAGTTTCTAAATTTTCGTTAATGATTACTGCCTCTTGCTATTCATGCTCTTGTACATACCACTCATCACCATTTGAATTGGGCTTGATGTCTCATTTTTAAAGAGCACCTATTATAAACCGTATCCAGGTGCAGCCAGCTGCAGCAGGTCAGACTCCAAAATACACAAAAACTGTGAGTCAGTGATTGGAGCTTGAAAGTAAGTTTCTTGAAGCAGGACAGGAAAATCTAAATGTGCAGATTATAAATTGGTGATACAAAACAAAGCCTTTTACATCGTAATATAAATAATGAGAAAGCTAAATTAATTTCTTCTTGAGAAAGAAATTGAAGCTTCATAGTAACCGAGCCCCAGTATGTTCAGAAGGAAGAAAAAAAAAAAGGGCACAGGGCACAGTTAAGGCAGGTTTTGGACATTTTTGCCAATTTTCCCCCCTACTAACCTAAAGGGCATTTTAAAAGAAAGAAAACAGTTTTCTATATTTCTAGTACTTGAGATTTTTTTCCCAATATGGTCTTCCAAGAAAGACAGAAGTAAGAGTTACAATATAAAAAGTCAGAATGCAGTGAACTACTGTCAGCAATGAGGGCTAGATAGCAAGCAGATGCTTTGTACAATTTACAACGGGGAGTGTGAGGTCATGGTAAGTTGCCTTTTAGAAGATATGGATGTTCTCCCAAGGGTTTAAGACCAAGATGAACATGTTTCTTTTCCTGAAGTAGGGCAAGGGAAACAGTTACATGGGGACAATAGACACTATACAACTAAGTAACCATTTGGTTATAAAGCAACTGGTAAGGACAAAAATTTGATTTTCCATAACAGGGAAGACAGCCCTCTATTGGTTAGGTAATTTAGCACAGGTTATATGACTCTACTTTCTTCATGTTGTGTTTATAACACTAGATTGGGATACTATTTCCCCTATAACACAGATTTTCATATCTTTTAATATGAAAATATTTTTTAACCTTACAGATCTTTTACTTACATACTATGGCTTATAATTTTGTTTTTATGGCTTTTCTGTGTATGTGAATGTGTGTCTCAGCATCTACAATGTGTTTCTTGTGTTTTTTATTTGGCTCTTTTTTCTGTTTGTTTCTTTTGGTACTCTGGTTTATTTTATATAAACATATTTTTGATTAATATATCTCAACATAACATTGAAAATTTGAACTGTGAGTTTTAATAGACTTTTTCCCCTTTTTATTATGAACAAAGAATCCAAAGATGTTTGATAGCAGTGAGTAGGATAGCTTATTTAATTACATTTCACCATATGGAAATTTTAACACAAACATCTATAATAATACAATAACATTAATGTTTAAATATATAATAGCAACTTGGGATTTCTTTCCAAATTCATCTTTTGTAATAGAGTAATTATATTGTATTTCTAAGTTTGTTTCTTTTTTGAATTTTAAGTTGTTTGTTAATGAATATTAAAATTTCATGAACATATATCTAGATTAAATCTTATTTTACTGTCCGAATAATGGCTGTCTATGGATTATTTCAAATATAACTTTTCATTGTACAATTTATATTTTCATAAGCATTATCTAGCTCTACATTCATATTACTTTTAAAACAACGGAAATGTGCATAATTTTAATAATGGTTCTAATTATATGGGTAAGTTAGCTCAATACATACTTTAGTTTCACAGTTCTATATGACATATATATATATATATATATATATATATATATATATATATTTGGATTTGCTTATTGTATCTGAGATTAACCCAAGTTTTAATTTTCCTGTTTGTAATAGTAAATAAATATTTTGATATTACTAAAACTTCTCATTTTATATGATTTAAATTTTTGTCTCCTTTAAGATTTCATTCTTCTTAGGAAAAAATATGTAAATTTTCAAATGAATATAACAGTGGTTGAAAAATAAAAAGAGGGCGAACAAAGAAAACAGACACTATGCAGTAGCTGAAAGCAAAAATAATAGACGTCTTCCAGAACATACATGCATTTTTTGTACGTGTGTATCCACATATGTGTTATTTTGTTCAAGTTGGGAGTGCACATGTTCTTGTGTATTCATCTGAAGGCCAGGTGACAGACAACCTCATGTATGCATCAGGTGTTAGCCACATTAGTTTAGGAGATGGGATCTCTCACTAGTCTGGCGTTTACTGAGTAGGCTCAGCTGGCGAGCCTGTGAGGCCCAGGGATGTGCGTATCTCTCTCCCTTCCTGTACTGAAATTGCAAATACACACCACACCTGGCTGTTTTTGTTTTTTAACTTGGGTGTAAGGGATTCAA
>CABHPQ010171385.1:16113-53963 GCA_902168405.1 Peromyscus aztecus | reverse complement strand
CAACTAGAAATAGATCTAACGTATTACTCAGCTATACCACTCCGTGACATATATATGCTCAGAGGACTCAGCATCCTACTCCGCCATTCTTGCTCAGCCATGTTCATTGCTTCTGTAGCTGGGAAACAGAAGCAACCTAAATGTCCTTCAGTCAATGAATGAATATTACAAATGTGGTGCAGATTCACTATGGAATACTATTCAGATGTAAAGGAAAATGAAATTAGGAACTTTGCAGGCAATTAGCTGGAACCAGAAAGACAGATGCCACATGTTCTCTCTCGTCAGAGGCTCCTACTTCCGAATCTTCAGATGTGAGTCCATATCCTGGAGTTCCTGCAGAAACCAGGAAAGTAGAAAGGGACCATCTGCAATTCAGGGGTGGGGGAGCAATAGAGAGGAGAACAGCAAGGTCTAAGTGATCTGATGGGAAAATGGGGAAGTGGGGCTCTAGTTAGGGAGGAGGGGGGAGAAATATAGAAGAAGAAAGAAATAACAGGCAGGATGTCTGAAAAAGTCATTGTCAACTACCTACCTAAAAAACCTACAATATACATAAGTCTGTATATTAATGTACATATATAATAAATCAAAATTTCATCTGGGATAACAATTCTCCCTCCAAGAGCCAAGGACTATCTAACATGAACCTCAAAACCACGCATGAAGAGTTCTCCTTTGAGTTGCTGGTCACGGTTGTCCATGAGACTCCCCAGACATTACGGACTATTGCTGTTGACCTTGGTTGTCCCCCCAAGAAGTGGAAGGTAAGTCTCTGTTGCTGAAGACACCATGTACTCCAGACATGGGACTTAGAGATCTCTTGAGCAGGATCTGACCTGGATGCCCCCTCCCTGAAGATTAGCTTTCATGGTAACTGAAGGCATCGTGCAAGTTTCCAAAAGAGGGAAGCAACCAACAATCCTACCCAGCTATGATGCCTATGAACCAAAACAATGACCTGCACGGCATGATAACCCTAAAGGTGAATCAGTAGCATGCATACCTTAGCGGTAACCAACAGCACTCTAGTTGAACTTAAGACCCACTGAACAAGAGGGAGGTCGTGTGTGGTACTGGGAACCTAGCTGACTACTCAGGGCTAGTGAGGTCATGGATCTTGGAGGAGAGCCTACAAACACCACTTTCTTAAACCCGCATCATCCCTAACCACATTCTAAATATTTATCTTCATACCCACAGAGAAGTGTAGTCCTCGTCCCTCATCAAAGAAACTTCCCTTGGCAACAGATAGAGATTATTAAAGAAAACCACAACCAGTCACATTACAGTTTGGGAGCCCAGCTTCAGTGGGTACCTCTACAACACGACTCCCACACCTAAGGCTTGGGGACCATGTGGAAGAGGTGGTGGGAAAAAGTAAGAGCCAGAGGATCGGGGGTTTGCTGTGAGATTGTGTCTCCTAGGAATGTCGGAGGCTGCACCCACAAAATCTCACACCCTGATTGCTCAAATGTGAGCTGGATAAGGAAAGCACCAAGGGACATGCCAACACGGAAGGAGCAAAGCTCTTAAGTCCCCAACCCTAGGCAAGGAACTGCCGGCAACCAAGGAATACCAACAGCAGGAGACTAACTGGTTATCCAATACCAAATGGCCAGCCCTGAAAACACACATACAAATAACGCTATACAGACTGCGCAGGTTATATGTACGAATATATATGTGTATAAATACATATATACATGTAACAGCAATTAATGAAAAAAGAGGCCATGAATTTGAAAGAGCAAGGAGGGGCATATGAGAAGGTTTAGAGGGGGAAGTTACATAATTATAATCTCAAAAAATATTAATAAAATTCTAAAACTTAAAAAAAAATGAGGCCGGGCGGTGGTGGCGCACGCCTTTAATCCCAGCACTCGGGAGGCAGAGCCAGGCGGATCTCTGTGAGTTCGAGGCCAGCCTGGTCTACAGAGTAAGATTCAGGACAGGCACCAAAACTACTTGAAAAACCAATAAATAAATAAATAAATAAATAAATAAATAAATAAATAAATAAATAATGAGAAGAATGGAGTTGGGAACTATGTAGCCCAGCTGGCTTTCACCCTCCATCTTCCTGCCTGAGCCTCCTGGGTGCTGGGCCTAGACATCACCACGTCTGGTTTGCTGTGTAATTTTGCAAATCGCCTTTATGTATGACTCAAGTAGATGAGAGCAGTGTGCTCATGTTTGCTGTTAGAGGTTGTCTGTCACACACAGTTATATACTTGGAGAGAGGGATAAATTTAATATTCTGTCTAGATAATCATCGAAATTTTTCTTTGACCCAGCACCAAAACCCAGAGAGCAGTAGTTTTTCGAGGTGGGTTGCAGCGTGGAATCAGAAGCCATGTCAACTGTGACAGGGTGAGACTGAAAGGCGGCAAAGCTTTTTATTCACAGGTAACACACAGCGCTGTACACAAACCATGGGAAAGGCTGGGTGATGCCATCATTAGTGCGTGGGCAGCAATAAATTGTTCAGCATAAGGTGTGTCCTATGTTGAGTGGCTCAGAGACTGCCTTTAGTTCACACACACAAACCTTCCTCACACAGGAAGGAATTTGGGCTGGTAAAGGCAGGTGCCACGAGGAGATCGTAGGAGCGTACATAGCACAGACCTCGGCTTGCCTCAAATGTTTGCCAGGCAGGGATATGTTTTGTTTTTGTTTTTGTTTTTTTGTTTTGTTTTGTTTTTCGAGACAGGGTTTCTCTGTGTAGCTTTGTGCCTTTCCTGGATCTCACTCTGTAGACCAGGCTGGCCTCGAACTCACAGAGATCCGCCTGCCTCTGCCTCCCTAATGCTGGGATTATAGGCGTGCACCACCACTGCCCGGCCAGGCAGGGATATGTTAGGGCGGCTTTTCCAGGACTGTTCCAGGGATAGAGAAGACTTTACAGCCAGCCCCAGCAGAATACAGACTTCTGAGGACAGCGCTAGGACACTGGTGTCACTGAGTTTCCAGCATGGGAGATGCTTGAAAATCTCTTTGGGGACCGAGGATGTAGGGTGTTTCTCAGCATGCATGAGGCCCTTGGTTTGGTCCTCTGGCACCCTACAAACCAGGCATGGTAGCACACACCTGTAATCCCAGTACTCAGAAGGTAGAAGCAGGAGGATCAGAAGTTCAAGGTCATCCTTGGCTACAAAGAAGTTTCAAGCAGCCTAGGCTAAAGACTGTCTCAAAAAAAAAAAAAAATTAGTCCTTGAACTCTGCTAAACTGGGAAAACATTGCATAAATGTAAAGACTTTTCTTTGTTGTTGCCTGACTTGAAGCACTTACAAGGGGACTGTGGAGATGGCTCAGTCCGTGAATTACTCGCCTTCCACGCAGGAAGACCTGAGTTCAATCCCCAGAACCCTCATAAAAAGAATCAGGCGGAGTGACACATGCTTGTAATCCTAGTGCTGGGGATGTAGAGACAGGTGGATCCTCTGGGCTCGCTGAACCTAGAGCAGTGAATCTTCCCAATGCTGCCACTTTGTAGCTAGCGTTTTCTTGGTACTGCCTGGCCCACAGTCAGGACAAATCTCTCTCACCCGCCAGTCCCGCAGCCACTCAGACCCAACCGAGTAAACACAGAGACTTATATTGCTTACAAACTGTATGGCCATGGCAGGCTTCTTGTTATCTAGTTCTTATATCTTAAATTAACCCATATCTATTAGTCTATATGTTGTCACGTAGCTCGTGGCTTACTGGTATCTTTAAATGACACTTTTCATGGTGGCTGCTGGCAGTGTCTCTCCACTCAGCCTTCCTCTTCCCAGAATTCTCCTCTCTCCTTGTCCCGCCTATACTTCCTGCCTGGCTACTGGCCAATCAGTGTTTTATTTATTAACCAATCAGAGCAACACATTTAACATACAGAACATCCCACAGCACTGTGACCCTTTAATATAGTTCCTCATGCCACCAACCATAAAATTATTTCATTGCTACCTCATAACTGTAATTTTGCTACTGTTAGGAATCATAATGTAAATATCTGCTATGCATGATATCTGATATATGACCCCCAAGGGGTCATGACCCACAGGTTGCAAACCACTAGCCTAGAGTAATCAGTGGGCTCCAAGCAATGCAACTTTATCCACTTAATCCTGAAACATATCCTCATGTTAGCAAAAATCCAAGCTAAGTAAGGACTGAAGTGAGGCTGGCCATCCAGGCAGGAATCACCAAAGCAAAACTACAGAGGAGCCTTCTGCTTGGGAACCACCTGGGGTGTCTGTTCCATCAGCAACTCTCAGATTTCTGTGATTCAAGTGATATTTTGCAAACGGAGGAACCAGATCTTTCTGATAAAACATTCCCACCCTACCGCAGCAGGGAGAGTCCTCCAGTGGGAACATTTGATTAGAAACAAGTGAAGAAAACGGACATTCTCACATCCTGCTGGCTGGTGTGATCCCTCTCTCTGATGAGTCTTGGGGTGCTAGATATGTTCTCTCTACTCAGTGGAACCTGAACCCTGAGAAAGAAGCCACATGAATCCCAACACTGGTCCTCCCCCCTTCCCTGAAGACACCTCGATCTCCTTCAACTCTGAAACTCAGTATTTTCATACCACACATGGAGTTCTCTGCTCTCATAGAAACAGGCAATGAGAAGAAAGAAAGGAATTTCAGAAGGAGAAACAGCAACAACCCTAGAAGAAAGACAGAAAAGAGAAGAGCTTTGAAGACAGTCGGGAAACAGTCGAGTTTTCTGTCATGTCCTCACACCTGAGAGGCAGCCCTGCAGGTTACATGTATACTTTCTGCAACGAGGAGCCACTGACGGTTTTTCAAAGAGGGTAGAAGTTCTATGAGTTACAAGAGCTTTTCAAGAGCAGACACTAGCACTCTCACAATTGGAGGAGGGGCATTGTTTTCCTGTCCATATCTCAGGTGAAATGCAAAGTTTAGGTCACTCTTGAGTCTTGCTCCAGAATGGCGGGCAGCCATTACCCCCAGTGCTGACCCACAACCTCCAATATAGATCACCAAATGAGTCTCATATTTCATATCTCAACATTTTGACCACTTGATCATATCTAGGAGAATGACTTTTCATAGACTTTCAAAAACCACTGTTGCAGCAGAAAGAAGGGACCAATATATGAGATATAGCAAAGGAAAAAATGTAGGAATTTTTGCTGACTTAGATTGAGAAGCAAGCAGTCAAGAAGTATGTAAGGAATCCTTGGTTTTCCTGTGCTTTACCATTTTTAAATTAACTTTTGAGTGATAGGCTTAACTATGACACTTCATACTTAAACATTATTATAGTTTGTTCTAATACATTCTCTTTCCACACTCCCTTCTCCCATCTACCCTATCCCCAACCCTTGGGTTTTGATCTACAAATCAGCAGGGCAGCTGTTTTCAAAGACCCAAAGGCTATCACAAGGCAAAAGCTATAGGATTACTGCCCATCTTGGTAGCCTTCCTCTCAAGAAGTCAGGGGAGATGGTATTCAACAGATCATGGAGGCAAGGTCACAATATGGAAGGATTCCCAGTAAGTAGAGTTAAGCCTCAGCGATGAGTTACCACCAGCACAGAAACACAGCAGGACACAACTCAAATAATAGCACCCTTCGTTTGCATAAGGCCAGACTCTGACCTGATTTGAAGCTGCTCAAGACTGAACACGATTTAGACTCTAGAAGTTACTGATGCAAAGGACCCATTAACCTTCCTTAATCTTGCGGTCCTAATATGTTTTCCAAAAATACTTAAATGTCAGGTTACAGAGTATAATTTTTATTCCACACGTGGAAATTGAAAAATCCTCCTTTCAGGCCCTCTCCATTGTTTTTGGGTATACGCTGGCACTTCATTCTCTCTGTAATAAGGAAGTCTCCTGGAGATGTTTCAGGGTATCCTGGATGCACATAAACCCGTTAGGATATAAATGGCTTAATGGGAAAACAGGATAGGTCAACTGGATATCTGTCACCAAGATACACGCAGAGTTCTCATTAGGAAAATGCTAAGCAAAAGGCCTTCTTCAGCACTGAGAAGAAGAGGAAATGGTCTCATATTTAACAAGAATATCAAGAGCGACCTCTGGGAAGGTATATGAAGATGTTTTCTATATAAGTCTGAGGATAACGCAAACCTCCTTTTAAAGATTATGTCCAACTGGACTTATACTATGTATTAGTTACTCGTCCCTTTGCTCAAACAAAACACTTGGCAAAGGCAACTTAACAAGGAAGGTTTGGTTTTGGCTCAAGGGTGCTGTCCATCATAGCGGGAAGTCACGGCAGCAAAAGTCTGAGGCGGCTGGTCACGTTGTCTTTGTAGCAGGAGAGAGACAGAGACAGATGGGGCAGGTGTCAATATTCTGATCCTGCCCTTTGGCGCCACCCTATGCCCTGTGTAGAAGCCTATTCTTAAGGGAAAACTCCACCCCTTCCTCTCTCTTCTCTCTCTTCTGCTTTCTTCCCACGAGGTGTGCACCTCTTGAACCCCCCCTCTCTCTCTCTCTCTCTCTCTCTCCCCCCCCCCCTCTCCCCCCCCCCATTCCCCCACCAAATAAAACTCTTATTGAGTGCTGTCTGCATGGCTTCTCTGTCTCTCACCCTCCGTGGGGCACCTTGGCTCTACTCACCAGCACATGTAATTCATAACAGCAAAGAGGGGGGAATGTTGGGCTCTGCTTCCTTTCACTTTTTCATACAGTCCAGGACCCCAACTCAATGAATTACCTACATTCATGGTAGGTCTTCCCAATTCAGCTTCATCTAGAAGACCTCTCACAGGCATGTCCCATGATTTGTTCCCATAGTGACCCTAAGTCCTACTAAGTCAACAATCAAGCCCAACCACCATACTCTACAATTGATACTGTTTTTTTTTTTTTTTGATTGTTTGTTTGAGACAGGGTCTCACTATATAGCTCTGGTTGATCTCAAATTCTCATTTTCCTGTCTCTGCCTCCCAAGTCCTGGGATCAGAGGTGTCACCACGCCTGGCTAGTTAGTTAGCACTCTTTACGAGACATCTGCTGGGCTGTGAGGACCCCGGGGGCAGCTGTCACTGGCTATCCCACAGCTCGGGTGGTCATTATTGGATCTCTAGGACCAAGCCCAATGCCTGCTTTGTTGTAGGCAGTCACTGAGCCTTTGATTAAAGGAAAGATAGATGGATTTCATTACCCGCTGCCTGAGAGTATTGCATAGTTGATTTCTTATTTATGAAAGAGAAGAAGTAGCCAGAAAGAGAAGCCTCCAGCACTGCCAGCCTTCCCAGACACCATACAGCCTGAAGAATGAAGAACCGTAGATCACAGTTAAGAGCTATGAGGACCGATCCCTAGAACTCAAACTTGCATCGACTTGGAAATGGACCAGTAGTGTTCAGGCAGACCCTGAGCTCAGTCTGTAGAAGATTAGAGCAAGAAATCGTTTAGGTTCCTTTAAGCGAGCCACAAGTGGGAATCGAGATAAGCAGGCTCTCAGATTTACTTAAACTTTACAGTTACGGAAGGATCGCTCAGCAAAGGGCCTCAGGGTTACAGTTCTTCAAACTCGCATTATTGCTCTAAGATGTGGGGTCTTGACATATGGTGATGGTGTGAGGGAGCATATCAAAAAGTAAGCCAAGCAAATACTCTGTGTGTGTGTGTGTGTGTGTGTGTGTGTGTGTGTGTGTGATATTACTCTCCTCCTCCCTCTCTGCAAAGTTTGGAAAACAGGCTGGTTATTAAAAGACACAATCTGAAAGGAGGGCTTTTACATTTTGATCATTTTGCTTTGCATATATGGGTGTTTTACTCTATGTGTGTCTGTGTACAATGTGCATGCCTGCTGTCCCTGCAGGTCAGAGGAGTGTGCTGGATCCCCTGGAACTAGAGTTACGGGCTGTTGGGAGCCACCATGGAGATGCTGGGAATCAAATCCAGGTCCCTGAAAAGAGTACTCTTGACTACCGCTGGGCCATCTTTTCCCTAAAAGGAATTTTTTTTTTTAAAAAAAGCAAAAGAAGGGTTGGTGAAAAATCAAAACAAAAGAAAATCAAAACAAAAACCACACCAAGAAAAGTAATATGACACTTGGAAAATGAAGCAAAAAGATTAGAGAGAAGCAAAGAGAAGCAAGCCACAAAGAAGAGGGGTTCTGGGAGCTATCACGTAAAAGGAACATAAAATGGACACTTAGAAACTGCTTCTAAAATTATAATGATGGTGATTGTGTGTGTGTGTGTGTGTGTGTATGCGCGTGCGCGTGCGCAAGTGTAAGTAGAGGACAACTCTGTGGAGTCAGTTCTTTGCTTCCACCTTTACTGGGGATTAAATTTAGGTCTCCAGGTCCGCAAGGCAAAAACTTTCTCTGCGGTGCCATCCTCTGGCCCAGATGTTACGATTTCTTTTGTTTGTTTTTGAGACAAAGTTTTGATTCCTTTGTTTGTTTTTTGAGACAACGTTTCTCTGTGTATCCCTGGCTGTCCTAGAACTCGCTTTGTAGACGGGGCTGGCCTCCAACTCACAGAGATCCACCTGCCTCTGCTTCCCGAGTGCTGGGACTAAAGGTGTGCAGCATCACCGCCTGGCTCCTGACGTTACTTTTAGCATTTACTCCCTACTTGAGCCAACTAAGTGCAGGACAGAAGCCTGGCATCTGTGCCTTGTTCTGTCTGTGTCTCCCTTACAGTGGACTACCTGCTGCTTCTGGGGGTAGACATGTTAGTTGCTCAAAAAGTGCCTGTCTGATCTACTTCACCCCTACGTGAGGGCTGCAGGCACAGAGAGAACTCATAGTCTAAAGCCGGCCATCCCCTTGGATTCCTGGAACAGCAGAACCTTGAAAAAACAAAGCCCCTCTCCCACACCACATGAGGGCAAGGCTGTACCCTGGAGCAGAAGTAATCATCTTATGCATCTAGATTGATCCCTCAAGTGATGGCATCGATAATGGCCCCTAGCAGAACCAGAGGTGAGATGCTTGACCAGACCACATCCTGACCAGGATGCTGAATCACTCCAACCTCTTCCCCATGCCCTAGTTCTTTCTCCATTTAAACTAAACCTCATCCACTATCCCAAGGCAGAGTTGGGGTAACTAGACTCCTCTATTGGTTCCTCTTCCCAGTGTGGTAACACTGACTAAATCCATCTGCTTTTCACCATTTACTCGTTTCTTTAAATGGAATACTAGGTCAGGTGACCGAGCCTACCTTGAAGGGGCTCTGGGAGCCCAAACATTTGCCCTAAAATCTTCAGTGATAAATGGGCCTTTGAAGTCTCAGTTTTGAAAGTGTACGTGTGTGTGTGTGTGTGTGTGTGTGTGTGTGTGTGTGTGTGTGTGTAGTGATTCACTCCTGTAATCACAAATCTGGGAGGCAGAGGCAGGTGGCTTTCTGGGGAGTCTGAAGCCAGTCTGGTTGACATTACAAGCTCTAAGCCAGGCAGGGCTATACAGTGAGACTCTGTTTCAAACAAACAAACAAATGTAAAAATCTCTCACCCACATCTTAGAAGGACAGGGTGACATCCTGTTTATATGTGACAAGGGTCTGGCTTCCCTGTGAATCTTTCCTTCCTTGGAGAAGAACTGTCTCCAATCCTTATCACCCACCTGTGCCAAAGACAACTGTGTGCTGAGATCCACAGCCAAGCACCAGGCAAGCTCCAGGAGTCCAGTTGAAGAGAGAGAAGAGGGATTCTATGAGCAAGGGGCCTCAAGATCATGGTGGGGAAACCTACAGAGACAACCAAACCAAACTAGTGGTAACTCATGAACGTTAGACCAACAGCTGTGGAGCCTCCACAGGACTGGACTAGGCCCTCTGCATAAGCGAGACAGTTGTGTAGCTTGATCTGCTTAAGGAGCCCCCTGGCAGTAGGATCAGGATCCATCGCTGGTGCATGAGCTGGCTTTTTGAAGCCCACTACCTATGGTGGGACACCTTGCACAGCCTTGATGCAGGGGGAGGGGCCTGGACCTGCCTCAACTGAATGTACCAGGCTCTGCTGACTCCCCATGGGAGGCCTTACCTTGTCGGATGAGGGAATGGGAGGATGGGTTGTGGGGGAAGGCTGCGGAGCAGGAGGAGGGAAGAGAGGGGGATCTGTGGTTGATATGTAAAATGAATAAAAAATTTCTTAATAAAAAAAGTGGAAAAAAAAAGAAAGCTGTGCACTGGTAACCTGCTGGCCACAGCTACTTCTGTCCCTCATCCATCAAAACGCCGTGGCTGTCACCTCCTCCGTCTCCTCTTGCACATGGGTCTTTTTCCATATTAATTTTTTACCACTTACAGGACACTAAATTGTATCTCAGTAACTTATTTTCCACATGACCTTATGAAAGCTCCCAAGATGCCAGCATTATCCACCTGAAGAACTGGCGCTGCCCAGAGGGTTCCTCCAGGGTCACCACAGAACGACAGTCACTGCTCTAGCCCCAGCATTTGCTGGGAGTACACGAAGTTATCTCTTCTGTTCGGTTTTTCAGTCTTATCTAAATACAAGGACACTAATCTCCAGCAATCCCCACTGTATTTCATCCATATTTTAAATGAAATATCCATCCTGAGAGTTGGCTGTGGCACACAGGCAGTACCTGGTAACATTGTGGCCTTCAAGGGACTGAGTGTCTTCGTCTTGGACATGGGTTCTTGATGCCTGCCTGGCTCAGTGTGGCCTCCTAGCTCATATTTCCAAGGCTGACCCTTCTCAGCATCTCTGTCCAGATTCCTGGCAATCCCACAGCCTGCCTGCCATGTCTTCTCTTCTCTGAAGCCAGATGGCCTGAACCACCATTTCCATCTCTGTCCAAACAGCTGTGAGTTGATAGCAGGGGAGGAAGGCATGTGGGTGGGGAGGAAGCAACTGGCCTTTTTCCTACAATTCCTTAGGAACCTCCTGTCAGTTAGAATCTATACAAGTGATGGGCAGATTCCTGCTTCTTAGTGCCTTGAACTCTTAATCACAATAATAATTAATGCAATATCTACCAAAGTGTTGACCTGATTCTGTGAGCACTAGTAGCTACTTTTTCCAGTCTCTAGTCATTCATTCTAGAAAAGGACCTGCTCTGGGAATGAGCTGTAAGTTCTTTCAGGTTAACACAGAACCTAGGACCTCGATATAAAGACAAAGCTAAGTCCTCACAGTCATGGATCTAGACACAGTTCTCTGTGGTATCACTGAGGAAAACAAGGTAGGCAAGGTCGGTCTGCCACACTCAGGACCCTGCTTATGCCACCCAGTAAGGGATCATGACTTCCATTTGCACAGTGTTTTACGGCTTACCTGCATTTTGCCATGGATTGGCAAACACCTCCAAGAAAGCTTTTTCCAGTTGAAGTCACTGGGGCTAATTCAACAAATAGTTATCAAGGTGGGACTAGGTGCCAGGGGCAATGAAGTCCCGCTGACTTCTAGCTTTATGACTCCTATCTTCAGGGAGATGAGTAAACACAGTGTAAACAGCACTGGGTTTTAAAAGGCTCATAAAAAAGTCATTGAGACAGGAGAAGTTCTCTGCTGGAGGCGCTGTCTGATTTTTATAGGATCAACTTTGTAGATAACAGGAGCTCCAGGAAGGACATTCCACCTCCCAGCTGAGGTTTTATTTGGAGGGGGTATTTGTTTGTTTGTTTGTTTGTTTGTTTTCTGTTTCTCATACCCCCTGGATTAGAAGAGATAGAATCCAAGTGTGTGACTATTCTTGGTTGTCAACTTGACTACATCTGTAATTAACTAAAACCCAAAATGCTGGGTACACCTGTGAGGTTTTTTTTTTTCTTAATTAAATCATTTGACATGGGAAGATCCACTTCTAATTCAAATCTTTGAGGTGGGAAGACCCACCTTTAATCTGGGCCACACCGTCTGCTGGCAGTTTATATAAAAGCCGTGGAAGAAGCTCTCTTTGCCTGCCTGCTCTCACTCTGGCTGGTAAGTCCATTCCCTCGCTGGCATTAGAGCCTCCTTCAGGATTCTAGCACATACCAAAGTTCAACTGAGACATCCAGCCTCATGGAATGAACAACTGCTGCATTCTTGGACCTTCCATTGGTAGACAGCCATTGTTGGACTAGCTGGACCACAGCCCCTAAGCCATTCTAATAACTCTGTGTGTGTGTGTGTGTGTGTGTGTGTGTGTGTGTGTGTGTGTGTGTTCTGTAAGTCTGTTCCTCTAGAGAACCCTGACTAGTACACCAAGCTCCCCTGTCCTCCAGAAATGCAAAGGCAGTTAATCACCCAGGGCAGTTATACAGAGCTCCAGAATTCCCCTCAAGACCAGTCCAGTGTCTCCAGAGGGTCTGCAGGTATTTTCTCCCCTGCATGCCTTTGATTTTGCTTGCTTTCAGTTGGGCATAGCAAAACATTTAAATTATTCTGAGGGAAGACACACATCACTTTTGCTCATTCTAACAGTTCTTGTTAAAAAAAAAAAAAACATCTGGGATAGCAAAATGGGTGAGATAAGTGTAAAATAAATTTAAAAGAAGCTGTTCCTAGAAATAGAAGAGAACTACTTTCTTATGTGGACTGTGTGGTGGCCAGGGGTCTGCAGGCTGCCCTGGATCCAGGCCTAGGAAGTGACTCAGTCGTGGCAAAGAAACCACTCCATGGAAGACCATCCCAGGGCTGGGTGTGGGAATGGGACATATTGGATGATATAAACTCTGCTCTTGTGCACATATTGTTTTGCAAAAATCCAGGCATGAGATCATTTGGCCTGGATGTTTTCTCTGAGGGTTTCTCACAGACAAAGCAGTTCTCTGAATTGGGTTAGAGCAGGGAAAAGGCATTCGGGGGGATTATCTGATTGTGCATGGGGACAGTTAGGCATGTCTCAGCTGGGTCAAATGGCTTCTATGTGTTCCCCAGAGGCACAGCCATGAACATCTGATCATATTATTTTTTTCTTGCCGAGTTCCAGAGAAGAGCTTGCAATTCTTCAAAACTATAGTCAGGAAGCTGAGTCTTCCTTTAATCTGGGCCACACCTTTTGCTGGCAGTTTATATAAAAGCCGTGGAAGCAGGCGTTACCTGAAGATGGCAGCTGGTGGGGCGGGTTTATTTCTTGTTTAAGATGACAGGGAAGAATAGTCCTCAAGATCAGTCACGATCTCTGCCACAGGGAGATCACAGGGGCGACATGAGCTTTAAGTCACTGGAACTGTCTCTTTCCAGAAGGGATGGGCTTGATGATGTCACACTTCTGAAGTGTTTCTGATCACATGTATGGGACTGTCCCCAGGAGAACCAATTAACTGTGGATATTTCAGCTGCATTCCTGTCAGCCTTGGACTTCGGTCTGTGGTTAGGTCAGGAATCTTTGGGTTTTTCTATGCCCATACCACGTGCCATCCACAGGACTTTGGTCAGACTTCCTCATTCTATGCCTGTTCCCAGTGCCATCCACGGGACTTTGGTCAGACTTCCTCATTCTATGCCCGTTCCCAGTGCCATCCATGGGACTTTGGTCAGGCTTCCTCATTCTATGCCCGTTCCCAGTGCCATCCACGGGACTTTGGTCAGACTTCCTCACTCTATGCCCGTTCCCAGTGCCATCCACGGGACTTTGGCCAGACTTCCTCATTCTGCCCCATCTATCGCTTGATTCTGCTTAAGATTGTTCTCCTTAATAGGATGGTTTCCTAGGCCTAAAATGTTATCACTCAACAGAAAACTAGAAGGCACTGTGGCCTTTCTTCAGTGAAATGCTCGCATGTCAGAAGGAACTTGGAGCCTGTAGGTCATGGTTTTCTTCAGTGACAGAGGAGAGAGAGGAGTGTGTGCTGAGTTCGCCCTCTGGTCTGGGGTAGTCGGGTCACACACAACGTGGAGATCCATCCAGCAAGAAGGTGGCCCGTGGAAGAGTGCAAGGGAAGCATGGCTGAACCTTCCTCTTGCCTTTAGGCTGCTTGGGGTCAACCGCAACCCAAAGGCTTGCTAATGAGGACGGACCCTGACAGACCCGAAATCAAACACCCTCAATCAGGGAGGATGATGTCACAAAATACCACGGAGTCTGCAGGCACGGGAGGCGGAGGTGGAGCCTGGACCACTATCATCCAAAAAACGCTAAAGTCTGCAGGATGTTTTAGGTCTATGGAGAACAGAGCAATGACTGAATAGCACATCTAGTCACGAACTTAAAGTCCTTCTTATCTTGTGAGAACTAGAAGTCAAGTCAAGACGTTAAGAGAGCTAAACATTTCAGATCTGTCCGTTATTAAGAAAACTAGTGACATGTAGGATACATGTCTCATTTTTGAGGTAAATTTCCTAGGAGGACAATAGGTTATATCAGCCATTTTTCTGGAGTTCAGAGATCAATATACAATACTCAAGAATTACCATGTCACAGTTCCTTGAGCTGTATGGCTGCTGTTTGCCAGCAGCCTGGGAGTAGGACCTTAATTTCAATTCTCTTTCCCCTGTTTCATACATGTGAAAAACATTGGATAAAGTATTTTATCATTCTGGGATTTGGTTTCCTCATCCATATGTATACAGACATATACCACATATTATACATTTATCTATTATAGATACATTTACCCTATAGATAACATATACAGGATAAGTATACATACCTATTTAGGAATATGTTGAAGAACTATATGTATATTTATGCTATATTATATACATCGTACATATATTTAAAATCAAGTAAGTACACATATACCTGTCATTACCAAGACAAGGATGAGTTGTTCCCTTGAAGCTATTAAATTATTGCAGTGGCTTCAGCTTATTGATCTAGTGTAGCCTGTGAAAAGTGTGATGTGAGCTTGATTTCTGTTTTGTTTTGTTTGGTGGTATTGTGACCCCACCTAGCCCTTGCTCTTCCAAGGCACAAGCTTTCCCAATGGGTTACATATCCCAGCCTCCAAGCAACATTTTTACACTGGGGTTAGTGCTGGTTTAGGGTCTCTGCCATAGCTTGGTCTTCTACTTTTTTACACTTGTTGTTTTAATTACATTCTATATACATCAAGTATATAATCTATAAATGCATGCTTCACAACGTCACAAGGAAAGTGACATGTGGTCATGCCTGTGAAAATGGCCGTGATGGAGTGGTACACAGCAAATGTCCTGCACATTGGCATCCTAGGCTGGATTCTTTTGAGATGTGAGCTCTATGTGTGTGGCTGTGTGCTGTGACTTGAGATCATACAGTAGTCACTGACAATTTCAGGATGTAGACGCTAACTGGGGAAAATAGATGAACGCATGATCCATCAGCCAATGAAAACCATAGCTCGATCCCTTTATTTCTGGTTTTTAGAAACAATTTATAACAAATGCTTAGACCCTGTCCAGGAAAAAAGTGACTTCTTAGTTGAGACATTCTAAGTATCTACTTGGAAATTCATATCCATCGGGTAAGTGGAAAAACAGCTGTGCCAAGGGTCCTTTTCTTGTCTCCTCTTTCCTTGGTGGATGAGGTAGACCTGGACTCTCTCCACACACCATCAGAACCAAATGCTGACATGTCAGGTCTCAAGAAAGAGGACATCACTTAGACGCTTAGGATGACTGCCTGGCATTGCTCATAAATTATGGATGGCACAATTAAATCTTTTCCATCCTGAGTATACATACCCTCTCTGTTCCCAAATGTAACTTTAGATTTCATATTTTGTTCTCCCACATGGCTCCAGTGGAGGTTAAATAATTTATATATTTCTATTAAACCTTTCCTGGTACCGCCAAAACAGCTTTTAAAAATGCAGTCATTAGGATCTCAAAAAGAATTTCAAGGGTTGGGACAACTCCATGGAGAGAGCCCACCGAGTGTGTTCAGGACCCTGGGTTTGATCCCCAGCACTCTGAGGGGGAGGGGAAGTGTTGAGGGGAGAGGGGGAGGAGAGGAGTTTCAAGGGTCATGTTGAGATGTGTGTCATCTAGACACACAACTGAAAGCAGATGTTTGGATGTGTACGCAGATGGGCCATTCTTCAAGTCACTAAACTCTGCATGTTAATGCTCTGTCTCATGTGGAAGAGCTGTATGTGTTCCCTTTGCACTGGCTTGAGGTCCATGTGTAGCTCAGTCTTCACGGTGTCTGCCATCTGTTTCCTGTGCTAAGAACACAGTAGGATAGACGGGGTAAAATCTGAAGGAAAGAGGAGCGTTGGGGCTTGTGGTTCTGGTCCCAGGTTATACTTGACAATGGCCTTGTTGCAGAGTCCTGAGACAGAGCAGAGCATCATGGGCAGGAAGTGCAGGAGAGATCTAGCTAGACTGACTTTTAGGGTAGAACCTTGATGATAACCCATTAGCCCATGAGTCCATTAATCACAAGG
The DNA here is from genome assembly GCA_902168405.1 of Peromyscus aztecus. Classification (NCBI taxonomy): domain Eukaryota; kingdom Metazoa; phylum Chordata; class Mammalia; order Rodentia; family Cricetidae; genus Peromyscus; species Peromyscus aztecus. The sequence goes on along the minus strand of CABHPQ010171385.1, from coordinate 37,686 downwards.
ATGGATCAGTCCATCTGTGAGGGCAGAACCCTAACCACCTCTTAAGGCTCACTTCTCACTATCACATAATGGGGCAAGATGAAACTTAACCGTTCATCATACATTTTGGACAAGACAAACCATATGCAAGCAGAACCCATTTCTTACATCTTCTGTTTTCATAGAAAATCTGCATCTTGCTCCCACTATCAGATTATTTCTTCCAGCCTTATTAGAGGGAGGAAGCACTTTAAATTTCTAACTAAATCATAGTCAAGCAAAGTCATTGCTAATCCTTTCACTGATGATGAACGCATTTTGCATTTATATGCTGACTTTTGACCTCTGTGGGGGAGACAGGATACAATGACCAGTTTCACAAGTTAGGCTACAGGTCAGACAAGGGAGGATATACAGCGACTTTATACTCGTTCATTTCAAGTAACTACAGACACTTTCTTGCTAGGATTAGCATCCTTTAGTTACCCCTGGCATTCCTGAGTTTCAAATTATCACCCTAAAGAAGCAGAGTCCAGCATACATCTGTAATCCCAGCACTCTAGAAGCAAGGGCAGGGGGATTGATCCAAGCTTGAGACCAGCCTGGTCTACGGAGCAAGTTCCAGGTCAGCGAGGGCCATCTATCAAGACTCTGTCTCAAAAGGAAAGAAGCCATGAAGAGCGCTTAAGAACTGGAGTCTGGATACCAGCACCCATGTTGTTCACAGCTACCTGTAACTCCAGCACCAAGAGATCCACTGGCTTCTCCTGGCTTCTTTGGGCGTCAGTACACACACACACACACACACACACACACACACACACACACACACACAGAGTTTTAAAATGTAGAGTCTGCGGTTTGTGTTCTTATCCAGACTCTGCTGCTGCCCCAAGCACTGATCCAAAGAAAGGAAAGGAAGAGCAGGAGCAGCTCGCACAGGTCATCAGACCTGCAGCAGGCGCTGCGTTAAATGCCTTGTGCGTTGGCTCCCACTGGATCCTCATGACATCCCTGAAAGGAGAGGATCCGTTATACCTCCATTTTATACATGAGACAGGTACAGATGGGCTGAGTGAAATACGGTATCTTGTCCAACACTGTGGGGGCAATCCTGCTGAACCCAGTAATGACTTAGGTCATCCGACTCTTGGTTCCAGACTTTTTCTCTTTTCCCCATTTCTCTTCCTCTTCTTGAATCCCCACACCCTCTGTCTTGTGGGAACGGGTCCTTTTATGCAGTCCATGTAGGTCTCCAACTTGTGATCCTCCTGCCTCAGCATCCAAAGTGCTAGATTTGCAGGCACGTGCCACCACATCCAGCTCCCAGTACTTGGAAGTAGCGCTTTACACAAAACTAATTCCATGCCTGTGTTGATGGCACACCTATGCTGTGGGATGATCTGTATGTCAAATTGCTCTGATTAGTCAATAAATAAAACACTGATTGGCCAGTGGCTAGGCAGGAAGTATAGGCGGGACTAACAGAGAGAATTAAAAGAACAGGAAGGCAGAGGGAGACACTGCCAGCCACTGCCAGGACAAGCAGCATGTAAAGATGCCGGTAAGCCACAAGCCATGTGGCATGGTATAGATTTATAGAAATGGATTAATTTAAGATATAAGGACAGTTAACAAAAAGCCTGCCACGGCCATACAGTTTGTAAGCAATATAAGTCTCTGTGTTTACTTGGTTGGGTCTGAGTGGCTGTGGGACTGGCAGGTGAGAGAGATTTATCCTGACTGTGGGCCAGGCAGGAAAACTCTAGCTACACACCTAAGAGCATTCGTAGATCTGTCTGTAATGGATTGTTTTTCTAAAAAACAAAAACAAAAACACCAGTGATGTGGTGCCGATACAAATAGAAAATGGCCTGGCCACTTAGAAAAACAACTGGTCCATTTCTTACAAAGGAAATCACAGGCTATGTGCTTCTCATATGCTGCAGCAATCCCACTTCTGGGTATTTACGCCCCCACCCAAAAAAGGAACATATGTCCACCCTAAAACCTGAGAATATGCACCTTTATTCACAATAGCCCCTAGGGAAAACAGCCCAACTGTCTAACTGGTGAACAGATAGGCTGATCCACCCATATCATAGACTGATACTCAGAAACACAGAGGAAAACCACCAATCCAAGCCTACCAGAGTAGATGGCCCTTAAAAGTGCTGCACTGAGGGAAAGACACCAGATACTAAAAGCTGCTTTCGGGGTGATTCGAGTTACTAAAAGCTACATTCGGTGTGCTTCTATTTAATGCAATGCTGGAGGACTGAAAACTCCACAGCACCGTCAGAAAGCAGATCCGAGGCTAGCAGAGTAGTAAGGAGGGGATGGACTAAAAGGCTTCCGGCAGAACTTCAGGGCGATGGAAACTCTCTTCATCTTAACTACTAGAGTGGCTTTGCAAGAATATACATTTACTGAAACCTACCCATTTTATTTTATTTATTAAAAAGGCTTAAAATTCTTTTAAATTGTGTATATGTGTGTGTCTATGTGGTGGGGTATGTGCACATGAAGAGTCCAGTACCCACTGAGGCCAGAAGAGGGCATCAGACCCTCTGGAGCTAAAGTTACAGGTGGGTGCTGGGAACTGAACTCAGGTTCTCTGCAAGAACCATCTCTCCAGCCCCCTACATGTGACTTTAAGGGGTCACTGATCAACCAGGTGCAGTGAGTGGCTTGTGACCACAATCAAAACCCCCAGGAGGCTGAAGGAGAAGAACTACCAGATGTTTGAGGGCGGCCTGGGCCACAAGTGTGAGATCCTTTCTCAAGACACCAAGGACAAAATGGAGACGTATCGTATGTGAATTATATCTCAATCTGACTTACATAGGTCTAGTGTTAGAAACAGGTCCTGCTGATAGCAATGTAGTAGCATACCGGTCAGCAGGATCAAGGCCTTGAGTTCAATTCCTATCAGAAAAAGAGGAAGGAAGGGAAGAGGAAGAGAAAAGGGGGAGGCGAGAGGAAGGAGGAGGGAGAAGAGAGGTCTTTGCCCCTCCGGCTTATCTGGAGTGTTTCCTGTACTTTTGGTTGTGAGCCTAGCCTTCAATGGCTGACCATCTCTCTAGCCCAGGAGTATTTCCTTAAAGGCTACTGACATCAAGAAGTTAGGGTAAGGTTGTCCTTGTCCTTTTGTTGATTCAAAAGCAACATTTACCTTCCAACTTCCCTCACCCTTCAGAAGGTAACTATTCGCACCCTTCATACTGTGTTTCTCAAATGTTCTACCCGCTCGCCTCCGTGACACAACTGCTTCAGACCCAGCTCTCCAAACAGCAGCCAGAGGCCAGGAAGAGAAAGCGGCTCCAAGTCAGTGGTTCTCAACATTCCTAACCTTCCTAACGCTGCAACCCTTTAATCCGGTCCCGCAGGTTGTGGTGGCCCCCAACCCATAAAATTGTTTGCATTGCTACTTCATAACTGTAATGTTGCCATTATCTGTGTTTTCTGATGGTCTTAGGTGAGCCCTGTGAAAGAGTTGTTCAATCCCCAAAGGAGTCGAGACCCACAGGTTGAAAACCTCTGCATTAGCTCTCTTACCTCATTTGCAAAGGCTTGGACTATAAATCACAAAACAAAGTTATAAAAAATGCATACAAAATGCAAAGGTAATAACCAAACAGGTTTTAACTGACATGGCTATGCCTAAAGAACGCTCTGGTGCATTGAGAACAATTAAGGACACAGCATCATCAGAGCACATGGGATTCTGAGACTGATTTTCCTTAGGCATGTCATAAGAATGCCCACATATTCACACGGATTGGGATAAAGCCAAAAAGAAATTGCTATCATTTTCCTGTAAAGACCATCAGAGAAGGATTCAATCAAACGTGTTCCATTAAATACATGCATTTATATTTATATATCTCTGAAAAGCCAGCGAAAATATGTGAGTAAAATACACACACATAAACACACGCACACACCACACACACACACAAACAGAAGCATACCACACATAGACACAAGCACACACCACACCACACACACACACACACACACACCACATATACAGAGAGAGAGAGAGAGAGAGAGAGAGAGAGAGAGAGAGAGAAAAGGAGACCACTTTGAGGTGAAAGAAAGTTTAAGACATGAATGTCGGAGCCATCACTGCACACAGTGTTGAGAAAACTAAAATCTGTCTGCTTATGGAGGGATGCAGCCACGAGATGCAAGCCGGTTCACACCACAGGAACTTGGGAAGTCACAGGGACAGGGGTGTTAGGTATTCTGGAGGATGAAAGTTAATTATGGAAATGACGGTGAAAATAAGGCACTGGTCCAAAGAAACAAAGAAAATTCCTAACACCCATGTTTTTCTCATCAATTCACCTTTTCCCTCAACATCACAGAAATTAGATTCTTGTTCTGTGGAAACTGAACACAAAAGACTCCCATCCCAAGATATCAGCACACCTTCAATCTTAGAGGAGGCCGAGAGGGAGGTGGCTGCCTTGGAAATCTGTGCGCGAATGTGAAGTCCCACCTCCCCTTTCCTCTCTGGATTTCAGAACAATGGCAGACAAGAATGTGGCTGCACACAGATAGAAGACTGGAATTGTTCAGCTGGAATTTCCAGCTCGGCCCCAGTTCTCTCTCTCCAAACTCCGCCCTCTTAGAAAGACCACCAAAAGTCCAGTTCCAAATTCCTGGGAGTCACAGGGGCTCCTCTCCTGAGACTTCCAGGTCCCCAAGTCCCCACCCAAAGCTTACAATGGGTCACAAACCCAGCTTGTAGAGGACATGTCATTGCCCCTGCGCCTACAGGGAATTTAAGCCCCCTCCTCTGGAAGGACCATGTGGTTTCTCTCCTGCCCTTCCCCCCCCCCCAGGGGGCTGGAGGACTTACCTGGGAGTGCTGTGCTCAAATGTACCTGGTCTTTTACTTTTTAATTTGGCTTGATCTGCTTACTGCATTGATGGAGAAGCTTATTATCAGGCCACAGAAAACTTATCAGGGATCTTCTGCGAAAGAAACTTAAAATGTCACAAAGAAAAGATCTGCAGATCCTGACATTTTTAGGAGCCCCAATTAAAGGACAGTTCTGATTTGAACATAGTTTGCCACAAACATTCATGAGTTGGAAGCTTAATGAGAGATGGTAGGATCATTAAGCGGTGAACCCTTGTGGAAAGTGAATAAATCATGGGTCTCACTCTCAGACAAGATTAATAAGTTTCACAGGATCTCACTCCACCCTCCTCTATGTGCATGCTCATGTATGTGAGGGTGTATGTGCATAGAGGTCAGAGGTTAACCTTGAGTGCCCTTTGAGGCTATCAAGCTTGGACCTGGGGATCCCCATGCTAGGCTGGCTGTCCAGTAAATCCCAGGGACCCACCGGTCTCTACCTCTCTAGTGCTGGGATTACAAGCAATTGATACCACACATGGCTTCTCCCATGGGTGCTGGGAAGCAAACTCTGGTCCTCACGCGTGGGTAGCCCTTTACCAGCTGACCTGTCTCCTCAGCCCCCTGGGTCACACCTCTTGGGGCTGGGTTAGTTACTTTGAGAAGGAGATGTTATAAAGTGAGTGTGACCTCTTTGGCCTATTCTACTGCCCCCTCCTCTCTGTGTCGGCCCTTGGCACCCCTGTAATTCTTCATACGCTCTTGCCATGTGATTCCCATACAATGAGACCTGATGCCCTTCCCAGAAATCAATGTCAGGATCATGCTTTTGGGCTTCCAAAAACGGTTTAAGGTATGTAAACTTTATAAAGTCCTCAGTCTTTTTGTTATGGGCATTTTGTTATAGAAACAGAAATCGGACTATGACACACATGTATCACTTGATGTCCTTGGAGCAGAATCTACTATTTCACAACCCCCCACCTGCACACACCATCTCGCTCTTAAACCTTGTCAGAAGATTAAAAAAACAGCAGCTATCTGAAAGAAACCCCCCAACATGAGAGAGAAGGGACAGATCATACAAGGGAGAAATTTAACGAACATGGAGAAAATAGAGACAATTCAGAAGAGGAACAGCAACAACAGCTCTCTAATGCTCTCAAAGAAATGAGATGTGGTATGTCCAACAAAGAGGAACAGGATAACATGAAGGAATAACTAGAGACTAAAGGAAATGCCTGTCCTGGGCATGGTGGCACATGCTTACAGTTCTGGCATTTGGAAGGTAGAAGGAGATAGGTCAGAGGTTCATGGCCATCCTTGGTTACTTAGTGAGTTTGAGGCTGGCCTGAGCTAAATAAGATTCTACCTTTCAAAACAAAACTAAAGAAAATACTTTTGAACATATAAACTACTACAGCTCAAATTAAAGATAAAGACAAAGAAAAAAATATCTCCCAGATTTGGTGAAAAAGGTAAGCAATGGGGGGACTGAAAAATTGTCAGACAGCCAATCCAGAACATTCTACATCTGAATAAGTTCCAAGATGAGAGACTGCAAAATCTTCTTCTTCTTCTTCTTTTTTTTTTAAAGACAGGGTTTCTCTGTGTAGTTTTGATGCATGTCCTGGATCTCCACTCTGTAGACCAGGCTGGCCTCGAACTCTGCCTCCTAAGCGCCGCCGCCGCCGCCGCCACCACCACCCCGCTAGACTATAAAATCTTAAGTGAAGATAATTATCAGACAGATAAGATATTTCTTTGTATATAAAGGCATTGTCCACCAGACTAGGCAGAACTGTCATGTGCCTGGTCTAATAAGTAAAGGTGCCATCATGTCACATCAATTTCCTTACAGTGGTAGTTACACGGGCAAGAAAGAGAACAGGTTTGAAGCTTCCACAAAGAGAAGGAGAAGGACCAGCAAAGAAGAAACTTGAGAATTCAAGGAGTGGGAAACAGAGTGGTCTCAGCCTGACCAACGGCAGCGTCAGAAGCTAGAGGGCAAAAGCAGCAGCCACAAGACCATGTCTGAGGGAGCTGAGTTCTATACCTGACTCTGCCGTTCAGGAGGAAGCTAGAGGAAGAGGAGTTTCGGAGATTTAAAGCCTTGGAATGTATATTCTTTTTCAAATTTCTTTAACTTATTTATTTTATGTGCATTGGTGTGAAGATGTCAGATCCCCTGGGACTGGAGTTACAGACAGTTGTGAGCTACCCTGTGAGTGCTCGGAATTGAACCTGGGTCCTCTGGAGGAGCAGCCAGTGCTCTTAACTGCTGAGCCATCTCTCCAGTGCCCTGGAACGTATATTCTAAGTGTCATGTCTGAGAAACTACTGAGACTGTGCTTCATGAAAATGAGCGCCGCCGCCACCACCACCACCACCACCACCACCACCAACAACAACAACAACAAAAATGAAGACTTCAAGTTCAGAAACCCAGCTCCATTGACAACCTAAAAACAAGACACTGCTCGGGTTCCTGTCCAGGAACCGACTGAAACAGTATCGTTAACCCCCTGCCTGGAGCTGGCCACTCCTTTGCAGTTGGCCTCAGGTGTCTCTTAGAGTGGCCCTTAGTCAACAACGGAGCAAGCTTTCTACCCATCCTGGGGTCCTCAAGGGATAATGTTTGCCCTGAAGTTCCCCACTGGGCCAACAGACGGTCAGGTTTGCAACGCGCGGGGGTGAACTCGGCTCCTCCAGCCCCATCCGACTCTCCCCTTTGCGTTTCACAGATACGGAAATCGAGCGACTCCTGCCTCAGCCTTTATCTTTCTCGAAGAATGCAACCGCTCAGGACGTATCAGGGAAGAAGGAAAGGAAAACCCGAGAATAAGGGCTGTTCAGCCCCGAGAGAAGCCAGGAGGCAACCTCCGGGCTTAAAACACACACCGAAGGAGATAATCTGGTAGGCTCCAGCCTGTGAGAAACAGTTCCAAGGTAAATTATACGGTTCTGAGGGAGAGTCTTAGAAAAACACAGAGGTGAGTACAGACAAAGCTAAGAAGTCAGAAGGGCAAATAATAACTGCAGACAAAACAGAAAGTTGTAAAAAAAAATGGAAATAGAATCATATTATACCTCTTGGCTAGCCTAACATAAAATTGTAAAAATAAACACCAAATTACAAATTTTCGAAAAGTTCCTGGATTCAGGGAGGTAGTGAAAGCTAAATTCCTATGCCATGGTTAGCTAGAAAGTCAAGAGGTGATGTCCAGAGTTGGTACATCTGTCACAGAAGTAAAGTTTAATGAATAGCAGGACTGTGAAGAAGTTCCGTTCTTGTCTCTGAGGTACATGATGGAAACGTCAGGTGGAGGGGTGTAGTTGCCAGTCACAGAGATGTAGTTTACACATGGAAGAAGTGAAACCTCACCCATAGACATTGGTCCCAGCAGGGAGAAGTTCTGTAGGCAGAATGGTGGGAGGGATGCGTGGTCAGAGCCTGAAATGACTCTGGCACCCATGAAATGGTGCCATGCCCTAAGAGGATTCGGGGCTGTACGCTTCCTCTACCCAGAGGCCGGGGTTCTGAATGCTCTGCCACCAGAGGCCCTGGCCCGGATGTCCTCTACTGAATGTTTGATCAGAATTGGAATTTCCTGGTCTACTCAAGAAATGCTATTGATTCTGGCTAGGATTCACTTATTGGAAAGAAAAAGGACAAGAGAAAAGGAAGAGGCGAGGGGGTGTGCCGGGGAAGAGGAGAGGAGGGGGCAGGGAGAGGAGAGGGGGGGGACAGGGAGAGGAGAGGAGTAGAAAGGGGGGGGGAGGGGATGAGTGGGAAGGAGAGTAGAGAGGAACAGAGTAGATTCAAAAGGCCTACATATAAAAGACAGAGAAGAAACACATCAAGTTCCAGCGTGCTGCTTTTCTCAGAAAATATTTTTAAATTACTGCCCAGTGGTTGGACTTGGTGATAAGAGGCAGCCTGGCAGGTCTGGACAGAGATTTAGATGCAAGACGCAGAGGAAAGTTTCCAGCAGGTCACAATCTGAGAAGCAGAGTTCACTCCTCCGCTGAGGAGCAGATTGTGATAGGAGAATTACCTTGCTCCAGGTAAGACATGGCGAATGAGCCAGAAAGTTCCATGAACACGGCAGACTGGGAGGGAGTCCCCAAGAAAAGGTGGAAAGCCTCTTAGGTGGAGGTTTTCAGAAGAAACAAACCTCTCCTGTCTGGAGGTGGGATGTGTGAGGGTGATGCTGGACAGCTGGGACTATGTGGACATGACCTTATATAACAAATATGGCAGCTGGGATTAAGGTAAGGGTGTTGAGTTGAGAAAGTTATCCTGGGTTACCCATCTGGGCCCTGAATGGAACTACAAGTGGACTAATAAAGTGGAACAGAGGGGGATATTTGACCCCGGAAGGGAAGACAGGGTGACCACAAAGACACCAGAGTGACACACCATTAAATCCATACTGCTAATGTATCTATCTGTCTAGTCATTTATCGGATCTAATCTGTCCCAAATAATTAAGCAGTTGCTCAGATTCTGGGATTACTTTATTTCATTCAACACACATCTGAAGTCTTTCCATTTTACTTCATGGAACTGTAATTCATTTTTGTTGACAAGAACTGCTCAGTCGGCTGCTTATCCACTCTCGGTAAGATTTCCATAGCTGTCCTTCATTAAAGTAGAGAAAGCTTGGTTTTTTTCCCTGACCTGAGATTGTCCCCAGGATGCCCCCTGTGTTCTTTCACCCGAAATAGATGAGATAAAAATCCCACAAATGGGATTCCAAACACTTCATCAAGAGTGAGCACAAGTTACCTCCCTAACAGGGAGAGCTGGAAAATGTGAGAGACTGTGTGTCACAGCAGCCTGGTGGATTCAGTCACAGCAGAGGGGATGCTCTTCAGTCCCATCTCCCAACCCAGAGGAGTGGCAGGAGACAGGACCACGACACCAGACTAGTCTAGAGGGCTAGCCCAGGACACAGTGACTCTCCAGCGTGAGAATGGCACAGGAGAGAAATCTGAATGTAAGATGTCTTTAAAACGCTGACTGGTAGCCAGACAAAGCTAACTAGCCTTTCCCGAATAGCCCTGGATGCCTTGAAATGTACTACATGGACGATGACTCAGCTTGGCATGGAATGGGTGCGTGTCCATGAGACATTTTTTCCCTCATCCAAGGAAGGCCAGTCCTGGGCAGTCTTGCCCGATTGTGGGTGAGTCAGCTCACAGACCCGGGACTCATCAGTCTGATTGGACCTCACTAGTTAGCCACTCATTTTGTCAAACACACCTTCATCACATGTGGGAGCCCCCTTTCTAGCTGCCATTCAAAGTATTCCTTCACAAGAATCCTAGAATGCACAGACGCTTCCTGGGGGGTCATGGAAGGGGGGTGACGTGCTCCTCAAACAAAATAAAATCCTATTTTCCACATGAATTCTCTATCAGGTTTCCATCTAGTAACTGCTGAGTCAAAGGGCAGTCACATTCCTTTTGTGTGTGTGTGTGTGTGTGTGTGTGTGTGTGTGTGTGTGTGTGTGTGTGTGAGAGAGAGAGAGAGAGAGGCTGACATCGGGTTTTTTTCCTCGATCACTCTCCACCTTATTTTTTTTTTTTTGACCCAACGTCTCTGTAAACCTAGATCTCTCTGACTGAGGGAACCCTACCTCTGCCTGCTGACCCTAGAACCGGGGTTGCAAATGCGTGCCATCTTGCCCGGAGATTTGAACCCAGTTCCTCCTGCTTGCGTGGCAGCCGCTTTACCAAGTGGGCTACCTCCCCGGCCTGGCTACATTTCTGTTTAGTCTATTCCCTTTCCTGGGAAGCCCACATGCTATAGCTCATCAGTTTGCGAGCGCTCCCCATGGAGGAACACCTCCTTCCTAACACCTCCACAGGCAGAGCTGCTGGAGGGTGTGCCCTTAGGAGGGGGCACCTGGCTGAGCCTACAAACACAGAAGGCTCCAGGTGAGTCTTCAGTGAGCACCTTAGATGCCTAGAAAAGGCCTACCATGGTCCTCTTCATGACATAGCTCTGGGACTGAAACTGCCTACCCCTCCCCGTCATCCTTTCTGTCTGTTTTTAGTCAATCTCCGACTGTTCAATATCTATTCACCCAGCCAAGCTTACGTGTTTTCCATCCTTCTTTTCTACCGTTGGCCCTTTGGCCTCCTAATTTCTTGTAGGTCTAATCTGGAGACTGACTAGGCAAAAACTAGGGGATGATTTTTATAGGAGAAAGGCGAATAGTGAGATAGTCTTCACTGTTCACATTAGCTCTTGTCACTTAGGAACCATCTAGCATGGTCTGTATTTTGTAATTTCCCCTTCATGGGTTATTCAGGGTCTCTCCAGAGGCTCAGGAGGAATTCCACCCTTCCAGAGCACATTGCAGTGCGTTTAGGCCTCCCGGCTCTCCCTCAAACTTTGCTTCCTACAACACCATATCCAAGTACTTGGGTTGGAGCCGAACACATGCCTTCAGTGGTTCACCAGGACATTGGAGGGTCACTCCTGGCTCTTACTGTCAAGAGTAGACAGATGACAGCTCTGAAGGTCTTTGCCAACAGCTGTCAGCAGTCTTTATTTTCACAGTTACAGACCGAGACAGTAAACCCATCTGGGGCTGTGGGCTCCTGCCTTCAGTAGCCACACTGAGATTGGGGATGTGTCCAAATACTCCCAACATTTCTAGGTCTTTTTGAAATCAATGGCTTTCTTTGCAAAGCACAAAGGCAAACGCTACAGCCATCCAAAATCAATACAGAAGACTGATGGATGGGGAAATAGGACTGGGTAGCACAAAGCAAAGGAAATAACAAAGCCAAAGGTTACAGAGCAATTGCTCCCTCATTTGTCTTTATAAAAAGGAGAGGAATTGAAGGAGAAATTGGCAAGTCCAAGTGAAAGTGTCAGAAACATTTAATAATCTAAGGCTGTGCCATACACTGTCTTGCATAATGTCAGAGGAAGTGAAGTGGAAATTGAGAATATTTTCACAAGTCTGAGCCAGCCAGGAAACCAGGGGAAAATGCTCTTAAATTTGGGAAAATTACAGCCTTGCTACTTGACATTAGCTGGAGAAAAACACCGAAGCTCAGAACTTAGGCTGAGAACTTGAAGCAGAGAAGGGCCTGGAAGCTCCTTGCTTGGCCCTGGAGGTTCAGAAACACTACTAGGAGAAAGCTGCAGGAAGACAGTGGCACAAACTGATGGGAAGAGAGAGCTCACATTTGTTGGCCAAGTGTTCAGGCAAGCGCTTAGAGAATCTGACTTGGAGGAATGGACCCGGTGGTGGATGGGGAATTCTTGAGCAAGGCTGGAGGGCCATGTCTCTATGGTAGACCCCAGCATCATAGGGGAATAGAACACCAATACACTTAGTGCCTTCGAAAACAGAAGAGATGAGGGAGCAAACATCCTTACACGATAAAACACATTGTCAAAATCTAATGAGCAGTCTCAAGGGCAGCCACAGGGTTTAATGAAACAGACCCAAAGGCCCTTTAGTACAATCAAACTTGACCAGAAATGTATACAAGTAGAACCAATGGGCATTTCAAATCACTAGAGTACGTGGCCCATTTTAAAAACTGCTATTGAGACAACTGGAGAGTCATCCAAATACAAGTAAATTCTAGATAGTGAAAACGTGGAAAGACCTGTCCAGTCACTAGAAGACATAGAGGAGATAGAGAGATTTCGGGGATGTGTGTGTGTGTGTGTGTGTGTGTGTATGTATGTATCGCCATGTAGTAGTATAGAAATATGAGTATTTTGTATGAGGCTCAAGACTGATAATCTTGACTGTATTAAAACTATTTCTGCACAGGAGCCCTTTGCATGAGTAGAGTCTAAAGAAACAAGTCACAATGGGGTGGGGCAGGAAGGTAACAGTGTAGACCTGAAGCAGAGGACACAACCCTTTAATGTACGAAGATGGAGTCCTAGCTTCCTTTCCTCTTACTGTGGTAGAAAGCAACTCAAGGGAAAGGGGCATATTTGGCTTAGGATCCAGATTACAACCCACACTCGAGGAAGTCAGAACATCATTAGAGCAGCTGGTTATATTACTTCTATAGTCAGAGCAGACAGCAAAGAATTAGTGTGTGCTAGTGCTCAGCTCTCTCGCTGTGTGTGTGTGTGTGAGTGTGTGTGTGTGTGTGTGTGTGCATACGTGCACACATAAACAATCCAGCTCCCGCCTCTTAGGAAATAATGACACCCACAGCCAGTGGATCTTCCTACTAATTAAGATTATCCCCCAGGGGCTGGCGAGATGGCTCAGAGGTTAAGAGCCCTGTCTGTTCTTCCAGAGGACCCAGGTTCAATTCCCAGCACCCACAGGGCAGCTCACAACTGTCTGTAACTCCAGTTCCAGGGGATCTGACATCCTCACACAGAGTATATATAGGCAAAACACTGGTGCACATTAAATAAATAAATCTTTAAAAAAAAAGATTGTCCCCCAAAGATATGCCCACAGGCTGATTTAATCTAGACAATCCCTCATGAGACTCCCTTCCCTGGTGATGGCAGGTGGTGTCATGTTTACAATTAAAGCCAACCGTTATAGCAGAGCTTCTTCTACATACAGTTAAATGAAAGACCAATAATTCATGATCAGCTTTATTCATAATATAAGAACTACGACAAAACACTGCTTTTGCTTAACAGATAGATCCTGGGGTGAAGGTAAAGGGAACCTCTGGGAAGATGATGACTGTTCTGTTTGTAATGATAACATGAATTTTTTTTTTTAATGTTTGGAAAAATGTCTTGGAAAAGAGCTCTCCAAATTACAATCACATCATCAACACTTAGGTCCAAGAATTTCATTCTTGGGAATTTGACGCACAGATATTCTTGCATAATTGTAAAATGAAGTATGTGCATAAGGAAACTCTTTATTATATTATTTATACCCATAGATCTTTCATTTAAAACTCTTGGGACAAAAAATATTGTGATGGTTTGAATGAAAATGGCCCCCTTAGGCCCATAGGGAGTGGCACTCTTAGGAGGCGTGGCCTTGCTGGAGTGCGTGTGGCCTTGGTGGTGGAGGAAGTGTGTCACTGGCGGTTTTGAGGTTTCAGAGGCTCAAGCTGGGCGCCTTGTCACGCTCCCTCCCTGCTGCCCGTGGATCCAGATGTGGAACTCCCAGCTCCTTCTCCAGGACCACGTCTGCCTGCGTGCTGCCATGCTTCCAGCCAGGATGATAATGGACTAAACCTCTGAAACTGTAAGCCAGCCCCAATTAAATGTTTCTTTGATAAGAGTTGCTGTGTTCACAGTGTCTCTTCACAGCAATAAGACCCTAAGTAAGACAAAAAAATGTTTCACATTTCTAAGTCTTTTTTGAATTTTGGGCTATTTGCATAGCATTGCAAAACTAAAATCTAAAAATGCTCCAAAACATACATTTATTTATTTATTTGTTTGTTTGTTTGTTTTAGCATGAAGCTGCCACTTGCAAGGTCTCAGCTGGGACTTTGGGGTTAGTGACACTCACTGCTCTTCAGGCTGACGAGGAAAGCAGAGAAGAAATGTCTTGAGAGCCATAAATGGCGGGCTGAGCATACAGTGACGAAGTGCTCACTTAGTGTGTGTGAGCCCTGGGATCAATCCATAAGAGCACAAAACAATCCACTAAGTGCAGAACAGTCTCATAGAAATCATTCAAGACAATTAACATTTTCAATATTGATTAGTAAGTGTGAGCATATCCAACCAAAATATCAAATGTTTATTTTCTATGTAGATCAAGATTGAGTCTTTTTTTAAAAGTTGGATTAGAAAGTAAATAGAGAAATTACATTTCCTTCCTTTCTTCCTTTTGAAAGAATATACAAGATATTATAGTAGCTTAAAAAAAAACAACTAAAACCTGTGTAATCCTCTAGAATGGTGAGCACAAAGCTCTGTCTCTCATTGGCTGGAGATTTTGAGTGACTGCCTAAGCTCTCTGAACTTGTCATTAAGTGGCATAACCCATGTAAAGGCCTTAGTCTTGTCTAAGTCAGGGCAAGTGCTCAGACAGCCTTGATTTTCCTCGTCATTACTACTAAGACCAAAAATGGTCCACTAGTGTTCTCAGTCATGATAAATACATTGGAGGGATGTCATCCTAAGACCGAGGACCCACACAGTACGAGGGAGTCAGCTAATGAGAAAGATCTCAGAATGTTTGAGTTCGATGAAATCCCCCAGGAGGCTCCACAAATTAGAGGGCAGGGAAGCTTGCATCAAGATATAAAACTAGGAAGTCTGGCCAACCTCCTGTATCTACCAACTTAGATCCTAAGCCATGCTTCAGACGAAATGCATTTTAGAGTAGCCAATGCATTGAGTGCTCTTTAAATCATTTATTTTAAAATAATTATAGAATCAAAGAAAGTTACAAATCCAGTGCGGAGTGCCTGTGTGTCTCTTGGTCAGTGTCCCCCAATAAGACTAGAGCTAAAATATCAAATATCAAACCCAGGAATTGAAACATTGCAGTTGACTAAGGTATAGATTTTCATCAGTTTCCACCCTTTCAAGCTGGACGTGTGTGCACAGGTACCTTCAAAATACACTCCCTCCAAAGTCTACTTTAGTTTACGTTACTGCTACTCTTGACGGTGTATAATCTATGGACTTGGACAAACAGATAATGATGCAATCACTACCCCAGGCCCCTGCAAAATAGTTTCACGGACCTCAGCATCCCCTGTGCTCTACCCCTTCCCCCTCCCCGCCCTGCAGCCCCTGATAATCACGATTACCATTACAGCCTCTATATCTTCCTGCCTTTAGAATGTCAAATGCAGATTGCGCAACCTTACTCTGAAAAATCTAAATGCTCCAAAATTCAGAACTTTTAAATCCACACCTGATACCCTAAGTGGAAAACCCACACCCGACCTCATGTGACCCACGGCAGTTAAAACACAGATGCAGAAATGTGTTTTGTCTAATCATCTTCCGGCTCTGGTAGGAGGATAAATAAACATAGGTGAATCTGGCATCGAGACTGCGGTCCCTTCCCAAGATTTTTTACTGAGCATATATAGATATTCCAAAATGCAAAGTATCCGACGTCCAAAGCACTTCTGGTCTCATGTATTTTGGACAAAAGCTAACCTGTAACAGAATTTTACGATATGTTGCTTTTCAGATACACCATTTTTACTTAGTAATATGTGTTTAAATTTCCTCCATTTCATTTTATGTTTGAATACCTCATTTCTTATTATGACATAAGAAATGTTCACCGACTGAAAGTTACGTTGGTCATTCTCAAGTTTTGGTAATTATCTGTAAAGCTCCTATCAACATCTATGTGGGAATATTTATATGGACCCACGTTTCATCCTATGCCAATTTATTCCCACAAAAGATCTGTGTAATCTCTACCACACACAAGGAGAAGAGCTGCTGAGTCATTTCTGTAGAACCCCTGTCTCCTGCCTCTGTGCACCTGCGCTCACTCTTACCCTTCCATCCACCATCTACCAGCATACATATCATTCCTGTCTCCTGCCAGCCACTAATCTAGTCTCTATCTTATAGGGTTTTTTTTTTTCCAGAAATGTTAGATAATTGGGATGCATCTTGAGGTTATCTTTCTTACACTAAGAAATAATGTACTTGAGAAAGGCACTTGAATTGCCTTTGCATGCTGCGGATGAAAGGGTCAGAAAGTTCCACTATGCAGGGGTGCTTGAGCAAATTTCTTATGTAGGACAGTAGGCACCACTGGAATGCAACATCCCTTGGCAGACAGAGGGACGTTCCCTGCACGGGGGAGACACTGACATCTTTAGAAGTTTGCTGGTGGCTGCTCTTGGCAGAAGAGGTTATTGTGGAGAAGGCTCCCCAGTATCAACAGAAGTGGTTACAAACACTTGAAAATATATTTAGGAACACATGACAGTTACGCTTCAAAAGACATGAAGACATGGGGGAGCATTATCTCCTAACACTGGCCCCATAAAACTAAACAAAAACCAACTTGCGGTCTGCATGCTTTGTTCTAAACACTCAACACAGATCTTTCTGGAGGCCTTTTATGGGGTGAAGATCCAGCTTTGTGGGTGGCAGACCATCATTGAGCTGGAGTTGCTGTCCAGGGAGTTTATCTGCTCAAGGAGTGGAGACAGCACCCGCTGGAGCCAGATTGAAAGCGCTATTTACATTGCTCCTCGCATGCAATGGCCTTTGCCATGTCACCCTAGTTTCTCTCATGAAGAAGTGGTCCACCTTCCTGGTCCTTGAAGCTGCCCTTAGCCACTGGACTCTGCACCTCTGCTAATGAAATGTCATCACTGCAGCAGGACAGATCAAATGATGTTGGCAGGATTTCACTTATTCCCTTCGGTTCCTCCACACCCTGTCAAGAAACATGCCCGGGCAAGACATAGGGTGCTAAGCCCAATCATCCAGCCTGCAGCCAGCTGAGTCATATGTGTGAGGGACCCCAGCAGAGCTGCCCAGCCCACTCCTGACCCACAAGCCAATGTCCCTGGGGTTCGTGGTTGTATGTTATGTAGAATTAGTGTGATGGATGAGAGAAGTCACCCTGTGAGGCAGAGACAGAAGCATGAGAGTGGCTTAGCAGAAGGAAGGCGACATTTCCCAAAGGTGCCCACTGTAACTGCCAGTTAGGAAAAAAAAAGGCGGGGGGAGCATATTGGTGGTAGAATTTCACAACAAGGAAGTTAAACACACGAGAGCTGGTACGTCAGCCCCTTATGTTAGCTCTGTATTAGTTAGTGACTTTTGTATCCCTGTAATCAAATACCTGAGAACTGTACCTTCAAGGAGGAAGGTTTCAGCTCAGCCCATAGTCTCTTGGTCCGTGCGCGAAGACAGAACTTCATGGCAGCAGGGAGACTGTGTGTGTTGAGGGGTGGGAATCTCACTTCATGGCCAGATAGCAACAAAGAGACAGGAACTGGGGTCCAAGTAAAACCTCCGCAGGCTTACCCTCCATCTCTTAAAGTTTCCACAAACCTTCCCAAATAGTGCCATAAGCCAGGGACCAAGCCTTCAAATACATGAGTTTGTGAGGGACATTTCGTATTCAAATCATGGCAAACACTTCACACGAATGACTTCTGATACCTAATACTGTTACGGGGTCCGCTTGGATCCAACACAACTCAAACAATGCAGAAAATAGTTTGTTGTAATCAAGCCACTACTGAAGGATCCAGGCTGCAGAACAGATGTGGGGGCTGAACAGGGACCCCGAGCTGGAGAATTACAGAGCTCTTAAGCATGACAACTACAAACATCTGTGTCAAGTTACAGTTACACTTCTCACCAATCAGGATTCAGGGAGCAGGGACTTTCCGAGGAGCATTTCTCTGTGGTCCACTATCTTCTTCTCATTGGTTGGTTTACTCACATGTGGCAGGACGCCTTGCCCACCATTCATGTCTCAACTTGCCAACCAGGATGTCAGTTACCCAGGGAGATCAGAGAGGTCTTGGGAACTTAAACTTTATTTAACCCTTATTCAAAATGAAAGTTCTATCCAAAATGGCTTCAGTTTGGTTCCTTCTTACAATGCTTTAGCAACCATGAAAGGTGAATCTACTATTCTCACATAAAATAGCACACAGTATTAACTACTTGCAGACAGACTCAGTCCCTCAATGGCCTGGAGATCACCAATTAGGCAGGTTAGGCTAGGCTGGCAAGTGAACCCAGGGATCCTCCTGTCTCTGCCTCCCAGAGATGGGATCACAAGCATGCACCATGTGCCTGGCATTCTTAGGTAGGTTCTGGGGATTGAACTCAGGTCCTCATGCTCACATGGCGAGTACTTTTGCTACTGACCTATCTTCTAGGCACAAACTCCAGAGCAGCATGAAGTGCTCTATGGGGGAAGTCCAGCTCACTACCACATGGAAGCCTCCTGCTTCCCTGAGCTCCGTTCCCCATCTTCCTTCCCACTGTTAGAGAGGAAGAACCTGGAGTCTCAGATCAGTAAACACATTTTACCGAAGAACCGTGACACTTGCTGCCCTGCTGAGGAAGGAGGAAACTTGCTTCAAAAGAAGATTGAGCTGAGCTCCTGCCCCGGCTGGTTCTATCTCCGGACCGTTATACAAGGGTAGGCTCAGCGCTGAACTTGGAGGCTAGTGATCCACATCCAGGTTCCCCGACCTGGCAGTCACTGGCCATGAGCCCATGCCTCAGTTCCCTCCTTCGTAAAATGAGGTTGACAATGGCTGCCTTGCCCCTGTGGGATGAGTGAAGGACAAGCAAGACCTTGCAGGGGTCAGAGAGGACTCCTGAGGTGGAGGTGGGGACGGGGGTCACCAAAGCCAAGCATCGACAGGGCAATGGTATGTTACCTGGCTCTGCAGTGGAGGAGCAAGGGTGGGTGGCCCCTCAGGGTGTGGAAACCCAGAGCTAGCAGGAGTACCCTCATAGGAGCCTTGCTCAGCAGGGAGGGGAGACCCAAGCCTGGAGGGATATGTCTCCCCTCACTGGAAGTGACTCCTCAAACTCTCACTGACGTGATTCTTGGCCCCGCTTGAGCCCTGCTTTCTCGGCTGCTCTGTTGGCAGCCTCCACATGTTCCCAGTCAGTCTCCTCCTCACCCACCAACTCCACCCTTCATAGACACAGCCCGGTGCAGCTTGTCAGCGACACACATACAGATTTGCCCTTGACTGTGAACACCTACACTATCACCTCAGGAGTGGGGACGCTCCTGGGATTTGAATGACCTCCCGAGTCACCCATGAAGAAGTCAGAGCTCCACGGAAGCAGAGCATCAACTCAGGTGACCCAGACTGGGCTTGTGGTCAACAGCTTTTTCTTTAAGAGTCTCTAAGATGCAGCAAGAGCTGGAGTCTGACCTCCCACCAGAGGAGTGGCTGTATGGATAGTGGGTGGGTGGGTGTGGAGCCCCATAATGACAGCTATATGATGGGAAGGGAGAACCTAGGCTGAGGGAGGAGGATACTCAGGGTGGGAGGAACTGGCCTCTCCAAACGAGGGTGAGCATCCTATGGGGGCTGGTTCTGAGCTGGTGGAACCCCAGGGTGTCCTTCTTTTCTAGTGATGAGAAATTGACTCTTTCCTTAGACTCCTGGCCATGTGAGCAGGCCCCACCTGATGCTTTCTGAACTAGAAATTCCCCACCCCTGGGCCGGGCCGGATTTGTGTAAGAGCACCTGCCACGTCTATTCTGGCCCCTCCAGGGCTCTCTGCTGTGTTGGCCACCCATGCACTGAGAAATGGAGTCTCAATACCCCCACCTCACTTCAAGCTGGGGAAGGAGATCCTCTGGTTGGAGACAGTCCTGGCTTCTGGGCAGCATGGGTTCCAGTGCTGGCTTTACAGGGGGACCATGTGACAAGGGTTACAGCTGGAAAGCTGCCCAGGGCGAGAACTTTCTCGGCTTTTGTAGACCTGTGATTGGTGTTGATCCCTGAGATCATGACCTCTCCTAGCATCCTTGACTTAGAAGAGATTTGGAGCAGTCAAACTTCCTATAAACACAGCATGTTTGTATGGACAGGAGCTAAAACCAAATCTATCTAACTGTCACCACAACAGGGACCCAACTCTAGACTTTCTTTGTATCCAGTCAGACTGGGGGTTCTTTTTTCTCTTTCTATCACAAGGATATTTCCAGAGGCACAGTGGCCCTGCTGGGGCTGCAGTTTGGTGCAGGCGATTGGCATGGCCACATCTGTCTCCATACTGGGTGCCTTCTCACAGAGCTGTGACAGGCGAGCAGATGTCTGCTCTTAAATCCCTGTGGCAGTTTCTTTCCCCACTTTCAGCCTCTGACAAAGTTGGAGAGCTCTCCATGAGCACTGGGCTGGTGCTGCTCTCAGGGTACACAGGAACCCTTAAAGCTCCGAGGCACACAATAAGGGCTCTTAACAAGCCTGCAGTAAAACACACTGAGCCAGAAAAGTAAACTCCCACAGAGGGGGGCTACATTAATGGGGTTGTCTGTCATTAGGACTCAGCCGCTAACTTGAGTGATTTGTACAGATGACCTTCCAGGCCTCTAAAGGGCTGCACCAAGTCATTCCTGAGGAGGGAATGGAAGTAAAAAGAATGATGTTAAAACTCAAGGAGTTAGAGGAAACTTCAGTTAGGAAGGTGTGTGTGTGTGTGTGTGTGTGTGTGTGTGTGTGTGTGTGTGCGCTTCACTAGCAAGCACTATCCCCATTCAGGAAGGGCAAAGGAGTTATTGTTAGTAGGGGATTTCCCAGCCAACATCCAACACTGCAGGAAAAGGACCACGGCCACCAGACAGATAGAAGACAACAGTGACATAGGAAACACCTCATTTCTCAAGCTGGCGTAGCTGAAAATATCACCTAGACTCATGACTTTATTGGCTCGTAAAAAAACCTGATGGATTTTCTGCCTTACTCCCATGTGAAGCATGCATGAGGGCCTGGCTCGGCTCCTCAGCAGTGGAACACGCGCGCACACACACACACACACACACACACACACACACACGCGCGCGCACGCACGCATGCACACACACAGAGGCATGCATATGCACATGCACACATAGAAGTATGCATACACACACATACACACACACCATATGCACACACATGCACATATACACACACCATACACACATTCCACATGTACACACATGCACACATATACACACACACACACACCACATGCATACACATTCCACCATGCACACACAGATACACACATCACACACACATACACACACACACACACACACACACAC
>CABHPQ010171385.1:1462-16013 GCA_902168405.1 Peromyscus aztecus | reverse complement strand
ACACACACCACATGCATACACATTCCACCATGCACACACAGGTACACACACCACACACACACACACACACACACACCATTCCATTGAAATAGTTGCATCTGTCACGTTTGAAAAATTAACCACCTTTTAAAAAATCTGCAATGTAGAATTTCCTTCTTTCCAATACCGGCTTTAACAATAAGTTAGAAACCTCTGCAAGGGGAATTCATTATTTTCAGCCGTAGTAATCGAAGTGGCAATAACAAGGAGGCTTTTGTTGTTTTGTTTTGCAGGATGGAACCCAGGCTCGTGCATGATGGTAAGCCCTGTATACTAAGCCGAATCCCCAGTCCTCATGGGGGTCACACTCATTTTCCTCAAAGATTTTAAAGAATTGCATACCTAGTTAAATTTTCTGAGACACAATCTTATCTCAAAGCTTAAGCTAGCCTGGAACTTGTGATCCTCCTGCCTCAGCCTCTCAAGTGCTGGATTGATAGGCAAGCGACACGTAGTTTGTGAAGGAACTCTTCCATGGTGTTTGCAGTAGCTAAGTCCTGAGTGGGTTATGCTTATCAACTCTCAGTTACAACATCAATTGTATATTGTTGTGACCATTTGTTATCATTTCCTCTTTGGCGGTGGGAAACCAAAGCGTGCAGATGAAGGTCAAGGACAAATGACCAGTGAGCGGTACGACTGGGATTTGAACCAGGGAGTCTGCACAGTCTAAAATGTTTAAACACTAAATTATGCTGCTTAACAAGAACACAAGAGTCACACAGACTAAAACTATAATTAGTAGTTAAACAGCTATTTCAACACTTTCGTATCGGCTGCTGTATAGGAACTGAGATGGCGTTATTATTATAGGAAACTAAGTCAGAGTTTAGGGTAGAAAAGGTCTGGCCCCTAACATTACAAACCACAGGCAGTCATCTTTGTGACCTCCTCAATTTAGTTGTGAAATCTTCAAAAAGCATGTCCTAGTGTGCTCCTGGCTGTCCTAGGAACAGCTCAGTGCCTCCATCTCCAAGGAGACGCTCCTCTACCCTAAAGTCCAACTGAAGCAGGAGTCCCAAGCACCCCATCTTAAAGCCAATGTCTTCAGTCGACAGTCTGAAGCCAGCAAAATCACTGAGTATTTGTATCATCTCCACCATGTTAGAAAGAAAGAGGTTCTCACGGCCGCCTTGTCAGCAGTTATGGGAAATGGAATTTGTCATGTTCACAACATGAAGAGGTTTACTGGGAAATAACCATTGGTTACAAATATAATTCAGACTTCTTATTTCCCTAAATCCTATAACTATAACCTAAGCTCTCTAGATGGTAATTTTACATTGGCGGATGTCTTTGATCAACTCTCAAGAACTCTCGAACACCTGAAAAGCAATTTTTTGTTGAATGTGATTATGTGTTAAGAAGCGGTGTTTAAGTGTCCATGGCCTGGTCTCTGGCCCTCAAGACCTCTCACAGTCCCTGGGGGGATCTGGGTTCTGCCATGGTTCCTTTCATTTTTTTTTAAACACTTTAGACAGTCATAAAAATTTGTGGTTACTTTTTCTTTCTTTTTTCTTTTTTTAAAAGTCAATAAAAAATTTTGAAAGTGTCATGTGGGCCAGTGATAGGTGTTTTCTTTTGGGGGGAATGACATTAATTCCAAAAAAAAATTGCAGACAGCATTTCTCTAAAACACATTTGCCTACCACATTTTCTGATGTTGCTTGTTAGGTCAACTAAAGGACCTTTGTCTGCAGCTGAAATGGAAAAGCTGCTAAGGGACCGCCCCTCAGGGAGGCAGGTTCACCTTAAGCCATACTAAAGAGATAGTGGAATACTTTTCCTCTCAGAATTCCCAGCCCTATCTAGTGCAGTCCCCATGAGCTTCCTCGAGGTTCTGGTGGGTCTGCCTGCTTCTCCGAGCCCTGACTAAGACAGACATAAATTTCCCCTTCCTTTTTCCTCTTCTGTCTTTTCCTTTTCGATACTGGCCAGGGCCTAAGTCTGATGTCTCTGGTTCTTCAGGCTTTTTTCATCTTTCTTTAATGCTCCCCTTCTTGACACGAAGCGGCTTATAGGTCATGGTGGCTGACCTCCATGCTGGCTTAACTCAAATGGTACAGCCTTTTCTCTTTCTCCCTCTCATCTTCCTCCTTCAGGAAACTGCCAAGATTTATGGCTTACCTGCTCTGGGATTTTTCTTTAAAATTCTAACAAAACTGTCTTTAAGCCTCCTTTCGGGTCAATTCTTAAATTCTTTTACAAACAAGACTACGAATCCCCTTCTGGGGATCTCGAATTCTCTACTAACAATTCTATTCATGCATTCATTGTAGAAAATACTCAAAAATACAAAAATATCAGTTACTCATAACCTTACTCCCAAGGAGAGTATCAATGTATGCACCATCCCTGTCCTATACACATGTAGGTACCTATCATGTGACTCTGACTTCTGCTTTTCTGGAAAGCACAGATCCTCCAAAGATTGAGTCTTAACCTCTGCCAAACTGTCACCTCATTCGAACTCTTCCCTCCAGCATTCCAGTTTGAATCTGAAATGTCCCTCACGGGTTCATGTGACTGATGTGCTTTAACTGTCCCAGCAGAAATGATTACCTTCTAATGCAACACCTATGCCCCTTAATCTGCCTATCAGACTTGGAAAGAACGGGACCCTGAGAAGCTGGAATTCCTCCTAGGAAGCTCGTCCTGGGCAGGAAAAGGCTGAAGCCTGGTGCCAGCCAGAGGGAAAACTTGTCTCCCAGGAAAGAGATTTCACACAGTTCCAAAACCTTGTCACACCACCTTGCAGGGTAAACCGGAAGCCCAGACAATGATGGATGGGTCAATGGTAGGCGGGAACGCATCTTGACCAGGAATTCTTAGTTTTGTGTGTAGTGGGTAGCTGCTCCAGCTTTGACCTGGAAGCACTACCCCCAGTGAGGCTTCCGGTAACTGCCACACCTACCTATGACCTGCCCCTAGGGCGGGGCAGAGATGGGAGCCCTTAAGACCCGAGATCCGGACATGCTGGGCCTCTTGGTTCCTCTTGATCATGGATGCTGGATGGTAGACCGAGTCAGAGTTCTGCAGAGAACCCCAGTGGACTGCACCTCACCTTTCCTGGATCCTGTAACCAACCCCTTTCCTGGCTGTAAGTTACCCCCAAATAAACCTCCTTTTTAGCTATATGGAGTTGCCTTGTTATATTTTATGCATATCTCTGGTCCTCTGTTTAAACTTTAATGTCTCTTTGAGAGCCTGAAGATGGACTGGAGGGAGTCACTGGACTTCCTGTCCTCTTCCCAATGTAGCCACATTGTAAGAATCTCCTTTTCTTCTTCTTCTTCTTTTTTTCTTTTTCTGTTTACTAACCGTCTATTTCAATTGGCTTCTTCAGGACAGGTGGCCAAACTTGGCTTCTAAGTGTACAGACTGTGCCCCCAAGTTTGATAAAAGTGGCACTGTTTGGAGAAGCAGTAGAAACTTTGTGAGGTGGGGCTTTGCTGGGGGAAGCTGGTTATTGGGGGCCTACCTTTGAAGGCTGTGCTACCCCCTGCTAGTCTCTCCGCTTTTTGTGCACCACGAAGTGAATCATCTCCTCCTGCCAACAGGATGGCTTTTTGTCCAGGCATATGGGGCCACGCAAACAAAGAACAAACCCTCTGAAGCCATGAGCCAATGTCAATCTTTCCTCCTAATGTCCGGGTGCCGGTGATAATGCCAGTAACAGCTGGGTAAGCTCACGTTTGCTCCTCATGGACTGCTCCAGCCCTGGTTAGATGGACTTTAATGAGCATGCCCAGCCATTCCAGGAAAGCCCAGGCATTTCTGCAGGAGTATTGGGGCTCAGTATGGATCATCCTTCTATGTCCCATATTCCTAAGGAGAAATGTAACAGATACAAGGCAGAGGCTTTCTCATGTTAGGAAGGTGGTCATGGAGGGTAAGTGGCATCATGGTCTTAGGTAGCTCTAGGGGACAAAAGTGTGAAGGGGGCAGGGTTTGGGGGACACAGATGACATGGCCTTCCTTGAGAAGCTGTGACACTTCTGATTGGTACTGTTAAGTCTCAAACCCTGGGACAAATGGCTGAGGTGCCTATTTAACACGTCAAAGTGAGCCTGGCCTCCAGGTTCTCCCAG
Organism: Peromyscus aztecus; assembly: GCA_902168405.1. Classification (NCBI taxonomy): domain Eukaryota; kingdom Metazoa; phylum Chordata; class Mammalia; order Rodentia; family Cricetidae; genus Peromyscus; species Peromyscus aztecus. The sequence continues at coordinate 11,883 of CABHPQ010171385.1, read as the reverse complement.
GATCCAGCAGCCTCTACCTGTTACAGGGCCCTCCTGGCTTGCATAGGCCTGGAACTGCTCTTCCTGTATAATATAACCATTTTGGTTACCCACCCACTTTGTACCTTGGGCCTCCTGGCGGCTGCACCTGGTTCACCTCTCCTCTCTCTTCCCCTCTCCTGGCTCAGGGTTATGTCCACTCTGGACTCTCCCAGATGTCTCTGACTCTAGCTCTGGTCTACCTTTTATCTACAATAAACTTTCTCCTCTGTCATATCTAGGAACAGTCATGTCTTTTCCTTTTTATCTCTTGTTTTCATTCAGGTTCTACTTTCTTGTCAAGGTGGTTGTAAGAGGGCTGGGAGAGTTGGTGACCATCTTCTCACCATGAGGTGCTGAGACTGTATTTTCTCAGAGACAGTCCTCATGGCTCTTTGAGTTACAGATGTTGTGAACTTTCTCCTGTTTCCCATCAGCAGTCTTGACTGTGGCTGTAGCCACAGGGCCCAGAGCCGTGCCAGGCACATAGTAGGCGCTCAGTAGATATTTGTTGGGATGAACAAACCTAGCTGCTATGGTTGCTCTTTTGCTCAGTGTCTGCAGACCATGAACCAGACAGTAAGCTGGAGGTTGGTTCAGCTTTGGTGGGAAGTGCTCAGGACTGCTGGCTTCCTGACGCGGAGAATTATCTGGTTTCTGTTGTTTTTGGGAGAGCCCCCAGTCTTGGCTTTCTCAGGTTGGTGTGGTGTGGAGAACGGACTGAAGGATGGCTCGCTTGAGTTTTTCTCCTCTACCAAACAAACCCAAACTCATAATATTTGATTTGACAGACAGAAAGCTGCTTGGGCAATAGAATGAGCGCGCTGGCTTACCGCAGCCTTCCCTTTGGTGTGGGTATGTGGGGGGGGGTGAGTGAGGAGTGGTGGGCTGGAGTGGGGAGATAATAAGCACAAAAGGAGAAAGGGGCAATTATTTTAAGTAGAGCATACCATTTTCAGGCATCATGTGACACATATAACACATATATATATATATATATATATATATATATATATATATATATATAAAAAATCAAGTGTGCTGAATTTCTATGACATAAGGATTTTTTTTTTTAGCAGCATGCTGAGCAAATACCCTTCCCCTGAGCCACATCCCTGGCCCTGTTTGTATTTTATTTCAAAGTTTTTGAGAGAGGGTTTACTAAATCACCAGGCAGGCCTTGAACTACTGATACTCCTGTCTCAGCCTCCTGAGTAGGTGGGACTGAAAGCCTGTGCCCCAAGTCCAGGGAGGGAAAACCTAAGAACTGCTCTACCAAGTGACATTTTAGCAGTTCAAAAGATGAATACCTCTGGCCTGTTTTATAAGTGCAAACTGCAGTTCCCTAAGTACAAAGAACATTAGACTCTGGTCACAGAAGAGACTGAAAACCCAGAGGACCCAGAGGAATTTCATCCTAGGCTATGTCTGCTCTCCAGGGACGAGGAATATCCCCCTAAAAGTCATTGCCTTTCTGCCTTTAAAAGATAGCACGTACTATCTTCTCTTTTATGAAGAGCATCTAAGTCCCAATTATCTGCCTCCTTTTTATGTGTACTTTTTATTTATTTTTTATTATTATTAATTTTGGGGTTTTTTGAGACAGGGTTTCTCTGTGTAGCTTTGTGCCTTTCCTGGAACTCACTTTGGAGACCAGGCTGGCCTCGAACTCACAGAGATCTGCCTGCCTCTGCCTCCCGAGTGCTGGGATTAAAAGCATGCGCCACCACCACCCAGCTATTTTTTTTTTTAAGATTGTAATATAATTACATAATTTCCCCTTCCTTTTCTTCTTCCCAACCCTGCCATGTACCTGTCTTGTTCTCTCTCATGGCCTTTAATTGTTGTTGTTGTTGGTGGTGGTGGTGGTGTGTGTGCTCCTAAATATGTGAATACAGCCTGCTAAGTCCGTATAATGTCACTTGTATGTATATGTTCTCAGGGCTATTTGATACTGGATATATCTGCCCCTGCCCCTTGGAGATTCCTATCTTGTGTGGCTCCCAGACACATGTGCACACTCACTGATATTTCTATGGTTTCTCTCCTTCTAATCTGTTTCCAATTTACTTCCACATGCAACCTTAGCATGCAACGCTTGGAAGAAACTTGAACTTCTGTGTGGTTAGGATCGAAAGTGTTTGGGGACTGCACTGTGTTTGGAGTGTTTGGAGAGTGCTACAGATGCCCCTCCCCCAGCATGGCAGTTGAGAGAGCCTCGCAGATGGCTCACTGTTCCTCTGTGGCCACCTTGAAATCTCTGCATGTTTGAGCCACGTCCATTTCTCAGCTGGCTCTATGGTTACAGACCAATGCTGCTCACATTTGATCATTGTAAGATGCCTTTTGTGACAGGTTTAAAGAGCTTTTCAGTTTACATTTAGTTTGTATCAGTGTGTGTGCCTGTGCCTGTGCCCCAGTGTGCTGAGGTCAGAAGACAATCTGTAGCAGTCAGTTCTCTCCACGTGGGTGCCAGGGATTGAACTCAGGGAGCTGAGCTTGGTGGCAAGCACGTTTCCTGGCTGAGCATTCTCCAAAGGCCAAATGGTTAATCTGGATGATCAGTTTGACAAGATCTGGAATTAACAAAGGCACACCTCTGGGCTGGTCTGTGAAGGCATTTCTAGAAAGGATTAACTGAGGGGAAAGACCCTTCCCCTTAGAATGGGTGGTACCTTTTACGTCAGCCCAGATAGGAAGGAATCCGAAGAGAATAGCATGTTCCTTCCAGGCCTTCACTTCTTGCTGGTGAATGCACCTATATCTCGGCAGCTGCTACAGTCTTACGTCAGACTCCAAATTCTTGGCCTTTAAATGTAGACTGAAAACCAGACTCCTAAGACTCTTCTAGGCCTCCAACAGCAGACTGGGTTTGTTGAGGTATTCAACACTGTGGGCTGAGCATTAGACAGCTCTTGTTTGCCTACCCAGCCCAGATTGGTTTGAAGCCACGTTGGGGATTCTTCTCTTAGGATATAGTTACATTTTATGAATCCTGTCCCTTTGGAGACTCCATCTTGCACACCTTTCTTCCTCCAAAGCAAGTCTGTCTCCACGGTTCTCCTTCATGTATAACTTTTAGGCTAGTGTGCCTTGGCCAGCTTGGCCCACGCTTGCTAGTGAGATTTTTTGCTCCAGCGAGTCCACAGAAACCAGCGTCACTGGGGAAGAGGTGAAGAAGGAAAGCCGGAGAGTAGGAGAAGAGCCCCTGCAGAATTATCCTCCGCTTACAGGCCAGTCCCAACGACTCCAGCAGCAGAGAGAATTGCTGGCCGAAGTCCGTTCCCACTACTTTAAAAATAAGAAGATTCCCGAGCAGGGAAACACTCATATTATTGGTTTCTATCACGATGGGAACAAATTCACGAGCTGCTGCAGGCTGATCACTAGCAGAGGTCTTGGCACGGGAGAAAATGTGAAGGAATGAGAGGGGTAATGTGGGTCTTGAAGAAGGGGAGCTTCTGGAAGCTTAGATCAGGATCAGGCACTGGCGTGTTAATAACTAGGGCAGTCGGAAGCGGGGAGTCAGAAGAGCAGGGAACTGAGGCAGGGGAGCTGCTGAGGAGGCTTTTCTTTGACCTCACAGTTTCTCTGGACTCTGAAGACAGGTGTTGACTGCTTAGCATCAGCCTCTCCGTGGCAGATTTGTAGACATTTCCTGCGACTTCCAGGACAAATGACCCCAAGCTGAGTGACTCCGCATGATAGATGGGTCATCCTTACAGCTCTGCAGGGTGGCCATCTGAAAAATACACTGTGTCACCAGCTTGGTCTCTTCTGAAGGCCCCTAAGAAAAAACACATTCCATGCCCGTCTTTATCTGGTGGTGGTGGTTTTCTGGCAACTTTTGGTGTCCCTTAGGTGTAGACATGTCACTCTAGTCTGCAGCTCTGAACATCTCTGTGAGAGAAGTCTTTCTTTCCTTATAGGGACCTGGCTCACTGGATTGACTACTCACTCCAAGTGTGAGAAGATCTCAGCTCCAGAAGCCACCTTAGTGATGACTGTGACTTCCTCTGTATGGTCCACTTGATCATGAGACATGCCTGGAGGAGTAAAGGTCCTTGTTTGGTGTATCTGGGAAGATGCTGCCAGACAGGACAGACATGATGGGACAGCAGCTGAGAGAGAAAGCCCCATCCAGAATGTGGGCGGCACCTGTCAATAGGTTGAGGGTCCAGATGGTGGAATACATTGGTGAAAGAGAAAGCCCATGGGCTGGGGAGATGGCTCATCTGTCTTCCTGGTTCTGAGGCTTCCAGCCTTGTGAACTAAGAAGTTACTAGGTTCTCAGATTCCACAGCATGCAATCAGCTATTGTTGAACTATATAACCTCCCATGGTGTGACCTAATCCAACAGAACTTCACACACACACACACACACACACACACTTTAGTTGGTTCTGTTCCCCTGGAGAACTCTGACTAATATAACAGCTGCAAAGACCAGAATTCCAAACATGGCAGTTTGGGGTCGCGATTCATTCATTCCAGGGTCTTCACATTTTCAATTTACATTTGACTTTTGGTCTTGCTTACCTGGAGCTTTTGATCTGTGGGTTTCCCCTTGATAGAATTCCTGAAGTCTTGAAACCCATTATTAAAGCATATCCACAGAATTCTACAAGTATGTGCCTCAGGAGGCTGCAGGAACCGTGAGCATCCCCAGAGAACGGGACGGGAACAATGGCAAATGCCTTTGATCGCTCAGCAGCAAAGCTACAATGAGAGCCAAGTCCTGCGCTTTCAGCATCCTTTGCCCTGCAGTCACAGCACAGAAAAGTGCTTGCTGTCTGGAAACGGAAGTGCAATTGTAACAGAAATGTGGCACTGGGAGCTTTGCATCAGATCTAATGGTTTGTTAAAAAATTTGGAAAAATCTAACAATATTGGTGAATAAAGTCTGTAGTGGATGAATCTCATTCACTCCTCTCTTACCACTGCGGGGGAGGTGGGGTGGGGCAATGGCAAATTATATAGGCTAACATCACAGGTCAAACTCCTAACCACCGAGGAAGCTACCCTGGGATACTGGGCACCCAGTTTTGTTTTCAGTGTGGCAGAGAGAACCAGGGTCTTGCAGATGCCAGGCAAGCACTATGCCAAGCCCCAAACTCAACTGTTAAGCAGGGAAATGATCACATAAAAGGGTTTTTTCCTCCCCATTCTTTGCCAACTTGGGTCATTCCTCTTCAAGTCCCAGTGTGGGCTGGAATAGTTGGCAGACTGAGGGTGACAATTCTCTCCTAGTGGCAGGCTTCTTTTTAGGGTGCCAGGTCACCTCCCATTTCCTTCTTTTATGTTCAGAGAAATCCAAACAGCCTGGTGAGGCTCATTTACCTCAGCGGTATCTCGGATCAGTGCTATTGCCAGGCTTTAGTGTGAAACTGATTTCACAGAAAAATTAGGAAGAATAGCCACAAAATTACAAAAACAAAGAAGGGGGTCACCTTCCGGACGATACGTCACAAGGCTACAACTCTGTGCCACCATCACACAGAGGGCACATGAACACACCAGATACAAGCAGTATAAACACAGACTTTGGGACTTTCAGCTGATAAACTCCACATCTCAAATCATCTGGATAGCCATTGGAGAAAAGGACACTTGATTCCCCACCTCACACTTTGGGATATAATTAATAGTAAACTCATCAAAGATAAAACTTTTAAAAATCTAAGCAAACACACACACATACTTTTAAAGAAAACATGAGGAAATTAATTAATCTGCCCCTAAGTGTTTTTACATGAAGAAATTATCATCAGTAAATTCAAAGGCAAATAATAAACTAGGGAAAAATATAATTCACATTACAGGCAAGAATTAATTCTGTCCTCCCCACTTCTTAGAGAAAAAGAGTTACAAACCAGTAGAAAAATAGGCAAAATTGAGAACACAACTAACCACAGAGGAGTAGATACTCAAAGGACGTTCCCTGCATGCACAGAGAAATGTGATCTTAAAAGTATAATTCAAGGGGCTGGAGAGGTGGCTCAGTGATTAAAAGCACTGACTGCTCTTCCAGAGGACCCAGGTTCTATTCCCAACACCCACATGGCAGCTCACAAGTGTATGTAACTCCAGATCCAGGGGATCTGACACCCTCATACAGACATATATGCAGGTGAAACACCAAATGCCCATAAAATAAAAAGTAAATAAATCATTTAAAAAGTACAATTATACTTGTAAAAGAAGCTTATTTTTAAAACCATCATGCTTTACTCATGGGATTAGAGAGGTACCATGGATACTTTGTACAGTGGGGGTGACCACAGAGGGGTCCTTTCCTTGCACCTACAGCTCATGGAACCTTGATAGACAGTGTGCACTATGACCCAGAGAAGTCAAGCACCCCCCCTCCCCCCCCCCCCACACGCATTCTCTGTATCTCCTACAAGCAAGGCCAGTGAAAGATGTGTAGAACTTGCCTTTTATTCTGGTGTGCTGTCCCAGGATGGAAAGACCTCTTGAGGTCAAAGAAACAATTCAAAACACTGGCATTGGCCCTGAGGAAGTGAGCCACATTGAAGGCGGGGAGGTGAGCCTTGCAAGTCTAATTAGTGTAGCTTGAGTTTTCCTGCCTGGCCCACAGTCAGGATAAATCTCTTTCACCTGCCAGTCCCACAGCCACTCAGACCCAACCAAGTAAACACAGAGACTTATATTGCTTACAAACTGTATGGCCGTGGCAGGCTTCTTGCTAACTGTCCTTATAGCTTAAATTAATCCATTTCTATAAATCTATACCTTGCCACATGGCTCGTGGCTTACCGGCATCTTTACAAGCTGCTTGTCCTGGCGGTGGCTGGCAGTGACTCCCTCTGCCTTCCTGTTCTTTTTTTTCTCTCTGTTAGTCCCGCCTATACTTCCTGCCTAGCCACAGGCCAATCAGTGTTTTATTAGCAACACATTTGCCATACAGAACATCCCACAGCAAATTAGTGCTTGTAGATGTAATTCCCAACCTTTTGCTTTTCCAAATGAGAAAAGGACTTACTGGTTTCTCAACTGACAGCTCATTAAAAATTGTTTTTGAAGCTGGGCGGTGGTGGCTCACTCTTTTAATCTCAGCACTCGGGAGGCAGAGGCAGGCGGATCTCTGTGAGTTCGAGGTCAGCCTGGTCTACAGAGTGAGATCCAGGACAGGCCCAAAGCTACACAGAGAAGCCCTGTCTTGAAAAACCAAAAAAAAAAAAAAAATGTTTTCGAAAGTGTTACTGGGTCACAGCCTGTGCCCCACCAGCCAGGTCAGCCACCCAGGCCTCAATAAGCAAATTCAACGAACCAAATTAATGGCGGAAAGTGGAAATGGTGGTGATTTCTTCAGTGTGGCCATATTGAGGGGCAAAGAGATCCAATGAGCCCCACCTCGCCCCTAAGTCCATCTTCGGGGTCCTAACATGAGGCTACGGTTTAAATAGAAGACAAAGTACATGTGTAATTAAGGAGTCTGGCCAAGATGTGGGCCTGTCCGTCACTGTGCTGTCCAAGCCCCAAGTCTCTCCCACAAGGCCAAGTTCATTTTCTCCAGCAGTCCAATCCACCCTCCAGCAGACAAGTTCCTCTGGTAGACGCCCCAACACTTTAGACCTTTCTTCTCCAGTAGATTCCCAAGGGGATTCTTGAAGTCTACTGTGTCAATAGTCTGAGAGCCAGAGAGAGGGGTGCAGGCATCATTCTGACTATATTAATTCTTCCCAGGCAAGACAGTTACCGTAATATATCCCTGGGACTATTTTTTTCCTAATGTGTAATAGGACTTTTTAACTTTAAGAAAATCTTTCCATTGCTGCTTGCTTAATGCAAGCACTGTTGCTGAGTATTGCCTAGGTTAGAAGCAAGAGGGAATGAGCAGGACATGATCAATCATTGTAGCCCATGCCTCACTGTACGTTCTTAAAAGACAAGGAGCTGGTCACTTTCCCAAGAGGTCCATTCCTGAGAAACTTTTGTCTTTTTTTTTTTTTCAAGACAGGCTTTCTCTGTGTAGCTTTGTGCCTTTCCTGGAACTCACTCTGTAGCCCAGGCTGGCCTCGAACTCACAGAGATTTGTCTGCCTCTACCTCCCAAAAACTGGGATTAAAGGCGTGCACCACCACCACCCAGCGAAACTTTCGTCTTTATGTTTAAATCTTTTTAAAAAATTCATTCATTTTCATTAGCATGGGTATGAGTGTTTGCCTGTATGTATGTGTAGCCTGCAGCCCCTAAAGGCCAGAAGAGAGTGTCGGATCCTCTGGCTGGAGTTATAGAGGGTTGTGAGCTGCCATGTGGGTGCTGGGAACTGAGCCCTGGTCCTGTAAGGGCAGCCAGTGCTCTAACTGCTGAGCCATCTCTCTACCCCCCCCTTAGTTTTAACGATAACAGTTGGTCAAACCAGTTACCATGCAACTCCATCTGAACTTTCTATCATTGAGCTTTGCAGTCACAAGAACTATCACAAATTTTAGCTTGTTTACATACTTTTCTTACAAAGGATGATGAAGTGATTTAAAAATAAACAAGGCTGTCAAGCATTTGGAAGTATTATACCAGGGATAACATTCCTGCAAGGGAAAGAGAAGAAAAAGAGTTCCCTGTGAAACAAGTGTAAAGTTGCCTAGTGCTGGAGAAAAACTTGTTGATAGAGTTTAAAGGTGGTAATGGTAGATAGAGAACAGCCAGTTGAGTACACGCTAAAGAATGATGCCAGAAGCTTTAAAAATGTCTACTTACTACATGCTGGAAATTATACATTTTTGTTGAAGTTGCTTTTTATAGCTGCAAAGAGAAAGCCGGTTTTCAATTTTTGGGAGAGACATGCAACCAAGTGATTTGAACTATTGCCCTTGGGAGCAGCTGGCCAGCAATCTTAGGAAATGAAAACCTCGTCCATCAAAGTCTTTCTCAATGATGGAGTAACAGAAGGAAGCGAACCCTGCCCTGCTTTCTTGGGCTGGGTAGGCAAGTCCAATCTAGGCAGGCTGCCTGGAAGGAGTGAGTCATGATGGGCCTTGGCAGAAGCGGCGGAGCAATAAAGAACTAGGAAGTCACAGCCCAGCGTCTCAGGAATGAAGGAAAAACCCAAGCCATGAAACACTCCCTGCCACGTCCCCATGGGTTCTGCCACCTCCCGACGCCTCCCTCTGTCCTTCCACCTTGTATTCCTGCAAATCTCCAGACGCCCGTCTGACTGTCTCTTGGGAACTCATCACGGTCGGAGATGTCAGCAAATACTGCTTGGAGCTGGTGCAGGAGCATGCCTCTGTATAAAAGTCCAGTTGTGTTCTGAGAATTCATGGCTTCTGTGTTGCTTTTGTCTGATGCGGTAGAGGCAAAAACACCACTGTGGAGAAGCAGCAGCCACCTGCCTACCTAATGTGACTTGAGAGTGCAGAAAAGTCCAGGTGATCAGCTTGGCGGGGACAGTATAAATCCATTCTTTTTTTTCTAAGTAATGTAAGAACACAGGTCAGGTAAGTTTGAAGTAGGGACCAGAGATGGCATTGGGGAATATTCAGAGCAGACAGTACTGAACCAAGTTTGCTGAGAGGAGGGACTTTGGTTGGCCACCACTGCTGGGCCAGACACTGTGTGGAACATCCCCATTGCAACTCCATTTCACCTTTTCCCAAGACCACATGGCTTGATTTCCTGTGCTTCGCTCAGTATGGAATGTCCCGATGGCCCATTGCCTCTCTGAATTGTCCTTTATTTTTTCTTTGAGGTTCTAATATAATTACATCATTTCCCCATCCCTTTACTCCCTGCAAACCCTCCCACATGCCCTCTGCCCTTTGCTCTCTTTCATTTTTATGGACTCCTTTTTCATTAATTAAAATGTCTTTGAAAGGATCATTACCGAGCTAGGGGTGCAGCCTGGTGGTGGAGCACATGCTTAGCATGAGAGAGGCCCTGGGTTCAATCCCCGGCACAGGAAGAAAAGAGGTGGGAGGAGGGAGGGTGGACCATTAGAGGATACAGGCAGAACCAGAAATAAGAAGGCTAATCTCTGTCCTCAATACAGAGCCTTTGCTTGTATCATTTCACCCTTGCCTGATTAGAGTCTGGTAAATGGACCGGCGAGCACGATCCTTTTCTCATAAACACAGCCCCGTGCCCCGAGTGTCCTGACTAGGTGCCGAATACTGTGTAGTTTATAAGAGACCAATCTGATGATTTCCCTTGGTTCCACAGGGAGGATTCTTGGATTGTTCCAGCCACACATACCAAGAAAATATTCCATTCCAAGATTTACTTAGAACTCTACCAAAGTCTCCAGTCTCCATGCCTCTAAAATCCCAGTTCAGTTTACCAGCCTCATTTCCCATTCCTTCCTGTTCTAGATACAAACCTGCTCCCCCTCCTCTCCCTCTCCCTCTCTCTCTCTCTCTCTCTCTCTCTCTCTCTCTCT
>CABHPQ010171384.1:0-33301 GCA_902168405.1 Peromyscus aztecus | reverse complement strand
GAAAGAAAGAAAGAAAGAAAGAAAGAAAGAAAGAAAGAAAGAAAGAAGGAAGAAAGAAAAAAGAAAGAAAGAGTAAAGAGCATTCCTCCCAGGAAAGGCTATGGTAAAGAACAGACAGAAATATCTCAAACTGAGCACTTCATTATTAAGCACCGAGTAAGAATAGTTGCTAAATTAACCATAGAGTTAAACATTAATACTAAGAATGTGTATCCTAGAGACATTAATGATGACAACATTAATTATACAAACATTGCTAATGATAGTATTAATAATATTAATATTTATAAATGGTATTAATTATTAATAACTTTATTAGGGAGGGTGTGAATTTTCCATTTGCATCCAGAAAAGGCCAATGACTAGGTCTAGGAGTCAGGTTTGCCCATTAAAATGCAGTTTGTTCCGGAGAGGGAAAATGTCTCAGCCCTGTGCATTAGGCAGAGCTAAGTTGATCTACAGAGGGAAGAAGTGCCATGGTGCTTACAAAAGTTTGAATTTTCAGTGCACGATGGGAATCACGCTGATGTACATAACAGCATAAATTCCAGTAATGAATTGCAATTCATCCTGTGATAAAAATTGTATCGAAGTCATATCCTGTTTTACATATGAAAATATAAACACAACTCGATTCTCTGTTATCATTTCCACTTTTCCACTTACAACCTCTGATGAGTCATAAAGGCAAATATGCTATTATTGTTTAAAAGCAACCTCGGAAAATTTTATTTGCCTAGAATTAAGTTTACGTGGTCCTCATGTCTGACAGCTTCCTCAGTGTGGAAGAGAGAAATGTTACCTGGGTTGTAGACAGCTATGCACATACATTTTCCAAGAGGCATGGGCATCATTAAGTCGGTGGAACACCTCCAGTGGCCATTAATGGCCTTCTCGAGGTAATGCAGCATCTAATGAGTGCCAGCCTGACAGAACTCTGCTTGGCATTTCACAAAAATGAGGTAAAACAGCCCATTCAGTGAGATTTATAGAGAGCTTTGTGGCACCATTTGTGGTGTGGAGGGAAACTGCAAGTCACTTCTGTTATGGCTGATATTGTTGTGCTATTTCAGATGATGAATTTATAGTCATAAATATTCAGGTTCTTGGCGGAGAAGAGGGGCCATGGCTAGTTGGCTTTTGTCCTGTCCACTTTCCTTCACCATAATCTTCAACTGGCTGCAAGGGAGCACACTTCCTATATGACTGGGTCATTTGTGCTGGATTTTCAGCTGTGGATTTATAAAACTGACAAACTATATAACAGCTTAGTAAAAGAAAATTTGCAATATTCTAAGCTAGTCTACCTTTTCCCCTTTGAAATGAAGAGCATATATATATATAAAGGGGAAAAAAAACACCTTAGGACATTTTTACAGTAATTTATACTTTTTTTGCTTTATATTTTCTGGTAGAAAAGCTATTTCCTCGAGGCATGACATGACCATTGGCCATAGTGAAGCAAGTTGCCATGATGGTCAACAAAGACCTTCTCTGCAAGCCAGGAGTGGAAACGAGCTGAATGGCACGGGGTAAGTAGACCCATCATTATAGAAATGAGACTGTGGACATTCCTGCCTAGGAGGTTAGAAGGGCCAAGAGAACCTCACATCAGATTCCAGACCACACTCTCCTAGAGCAGCACATGACATTGAGAAGTACCAGAGTGTATTGGAAGTACAAGATTAGCTATAGGTTGGCTTTCTTTCCATGATTGTGTGGGACTTTTTTATTTTTTATTTTTTTATTTTCTATTTTGGCAAAGCAGCTGTCTTTGAATCACCCATGTCCCCGTAAATAACCTGAATTAACTCAGTGGTATATCAAAGTGGAATTATTTCATTAGCTTGTTGGTGATTCTTTGAGGTGAACAGACATTTCTTTATGTCTCCCCAGGAAGAATTATATAACAAACATCTCTGTTAAAATTACCTGTTGCTGAATTAAATGCATACAGCTAATTTACACACACAAAACCTAATGGATTTATTAATGTATAAATACTTTAGCATTTTATAGTTACTTAAACATTTTATATATATGTATGCAATTGTTTATGTGTGTGGTTGGTGTATGTTGACACACACACACACACACACACACACACAAATTCAGACCAAAGTAGACATCATTTCAATGGGATATCTCATGGTACCTGCAGCTCCACGATTTTGTTAAACTGGCTGACCAGTAAACCCCAAGGATCCTCCTGTCCTTCACTTCAGTGTGGAGACTGTAGATGCCATCTCGCTGTGCCTGATCTCTCCATGTGGGATCCAGGAAGCTCAGGTTCTCCTCCCTTGAAGGGAGGAGCTTTCTTTACCAACTAAACCATCTTCCCAACTTCTGGTTATATTTGTTTTAAACATTTAAATATTCTTTAAGTAAGGCAGATAAGTAAGTCATCAATGCCCTTTTTTGATTTATAAAAATGATACATGATAATTTACATGCCATTTGGTGTAGTATATAGCTACATCCAATATATTTTGTGTCAAAATATGCTTAACTACTTATTTTTGTTCCCTTAAAAATGGTTTATATCTGAACCAATTTAATTAAAATAATTAAAGCAAAATATACTTCTTGGGTAACAGTATATAAATAGTAAAGTAGGTTATAAAAAGCTTGCTGGAGAAGAGTTTTATTTAAATTAATCAATGTACTTATTTATGAATAGATACACAGATAAATGGCACAGTATAAGAATAGTGAAAATTGAGTGACCGAGATGGCTCATAGGTTAAAAGCACTGATTGCTCTTCCAGAGAACCTAGGTTCAATTCCCAGCAACCACATGGCAGCTCACAACTGCTGTAAATCCAGTCGCAGGGGAAGTAACACCCTCTTCTGGCATCCATGGACACCAGGCATGCACGTGATGCACAAACATACATGAAGGCAAGCATGTATGTGCCTAAAAGAATAAAATAAAAAAATTTAAATGATAACCATGAAAATTCTTTAACCAAGGCAAATTGTATAGTGTTACTTTAAGCTTTGGTATTTTCATTTAGTGAGATTGGATATGTTTAGAGCTCAGTTGGAAGTTAATTTCTGTCTTTAACATTTCTATTTTGAAGTTTGGATTCCCAGCATTATGACTCTCAGAAAAACCTCATGTGTCAAATGCTATTTTCCATAAGCTTATAAAGTGTAATTATGTTCTGAAAGAACAAAGGGTGAGAGCTCCAGGTACTTGGTGCTTGCTAAGCTATCTGGCCCTATGTGAAAGTATATAATATCATCCTCAAAAACCTTGTCTGTACTTTTATTGTAGCATGTCTTTTCTATTTTCCTGGAGTTTACTGAATTCTATAAGGACTAACTCATATTGTTTGGGGGTACTTTCTTTGGTGTTAAACCCCTGCCACAATTTTAGCATTAGCATTTGACAACAGAGCTAAGAGTTTAAATGCACATCCCAATATTGTAAGAGTGTTATTTAGCTTCCTATTCAACAGCAACCAAAATAGAACCTGCCCATGATCTAAATGTCCTCTCCCTAAATAACAAAGAAACAGCTGGTGCTCCGACCCCTTTGTCTGCTGCACACATTTCTTTTTTGTTGTTGTCATGTACATCTCCAAGTCTTTAAACAATTTCTCTTAAATCTTGAACTTCATCTGGAGACTTCAGCTTTTAACGTTTTATATTAATAGTGCTGTAGAACAATCCTTTTCTACACTGTGAATGTGTACTACTCTTATTTGCTAATAGAAAGCTGATTGACTGATAGCTGAGCCAGACTAGGAGGATTCTGGGAAGCAGAAGGGCAGAGTCGGAGAGTCTCCAGCAAACCCAGAGAAGCAAGATGAGAATGCCATACTGAGAACAGGTACCAAGCCACATAGCTAAACATAGATAAGAATTATGGGTTAATTTAAGTGTAAAAGCTAGTTAGTAATAAGCCTGAGCTATTAGCTGAGCATTTACAACTCATATAAGCCTCTGTGTGTTTATTTGGGACTGGTCAGTCAGGACAGGAAATATCCATCTACATAGTAGAACAGCTTTCTTCATACATTTGGCATCAAAGCCATCTTGATTCCACTATTAGTGCAATGATGTTTAAGTGAAGTTCATCTGAATCATGTTTTAGTGCTGGTTCTGCTGATTAGTTGGGGAAATCAAAGGTTCTGGTTATTGGGTGGTTTACTGATAGGGGAGAAAATTCTACCTTGCTAACAGTTTCCTTTGGACATGTTCTCATGCCCAGAGCAAACAACTGCTGTTGCCACAGCAGAAGAAAACCTTAAGAAAAATGCCATTTTCTTAAAATTCTTTAAGTATTCCATGTTGTAATTGACACGTAGCAATTCTAGGAAGCAAGTGCCCTCGATGAGCCAAATTGCTAACACATGTGTTGAATATGTGTGTTTGTACATTTACCCTCACCATCTGTCTATCAATATTTCTTATATAATTGGAAGTTATTCAGCTGAATATATACTAATAGGGGATTTAAAAAATCATTCTCTTGAGAATCTAAAGAAATTACTTGGTTGCATTTAAGATTCAACCAGAACAGCTTTCCTTGTGTCAATTCACTACAAGCTCAAGGGCGACTCCTCTATTTAGCTCCTTTTTCAAGGTCATGGAACATGGAACAGAGCTTGATTAATGTGGCTGCAAAACAGAATCAGACTCAAAATATCAGTCTCATATCGAAGAAGGCTTTGCTAGGAAACTGAATAGGAAAATTTTTGCAATGTAAATATTGCATAATAAGCTAATAGTTACATTGTATTTTTATCACTTAGGGTGATGAATAAGAAACATAAAGTAGATGCTGAGGTATAGTTTCATGGTTATAATGCAAGTTTTTAGTACACAAAATTCAGGCAACAATTATTTCCATAAAATAAAAAAAAATGAATAAGCTGAACACAATTGTGTTGTTACTACCACTAAAACAAGGGTATTCTGAATGTATGGGGAAAAAATTCAATAAACTCCTGACATGTTACGTACAAATATGCACAGAAACACTTGTTTTTCATCAGAAAGAAAAAAAAGGAAATGTTTAAATGTAAAAGAGGCCATGCTTTATACTTTATCTTTTCAAGGAAATCTGTAGCTTGAAGGTAGTTTTAATATATTTACTCCAAGGATAAGCAGTAAAGCACTCATTGTCACGTAAGATGCAATATGAATCTTTTCCACAAAACTGTGGAAGTGGCTTAAGTCATATTTAAAATGTTTGCATCAGACACAGCAAAAATAAACAAATGAAGACACAAATAAAAACAGTTCAAGATGTAAGACCGATGACCTCATCGAAACCTAAGATTTCTGGCCTGTTGCTAGCATTCTGTATTCTGGACTTACCTTGGAAAAGAGATTCTATGTTCTTCTCATGTGTGTCCCTAATACCTAAATGTCTTCATTGTTGATGCTCTCTTGCTTAGGAAAACAGATTCCGCCTGAGTTTACTACATGGGTTGTAACATCTTCCAGGTTCATTTACAGCAGTGGTTCTCAACCTTCCTAATGCTGCAACGCTTTACTACAGCTCCTCCTGTTATGGCGATACCACCCCCCCCCCAGCCCCAAACATAAAATTACTTTGTTGCTACTTCTTAACTGTAATTTTGCTACAGTTATGAATCGTCATATTAATATGGGATAGGCAGGATATCTGATATGCGACTCCCGAGGGGGTTGCAACCCAAAGATTGGGAACCATTGATCTACAGCAGATAAAGCTGACCATTTCCCAGTGATGCGGAAAGGTTTCTGATGTGTTTTCTCTGCGAAACAGAGGACTGGGTCCTGACAAACCTAATGAATTGTATTAGGATCCAGCTTCTGAAGAAGAAATAGCAAGGGGGAAAAGGCCAGTAGATGAGAGGGTGTAACTCCTACCATAGCACAAACCCCAGAGTTGACAGAGCCGGGGATGGGCATAGGTACCTCTGACAGGATGCAGATCCAAAGGACTCAGGAAGCTGGGAATGCTCATGAGAAGGCTGAGCCTGAGTGTAGGGGTAGGGAGGCCTCACCACAGGCAGTCGGGCACACACCAGAGACTACTCAGGGGTTACAGGAGAGCTACAAGGGATCATCCTGCAGTAGAAACTACAGTTAAGGACTGGACGTGAGAGAATTTAACAAGAAATCTTTAAGTTTCCCATGGAAACCCTCAAGCAAGGAGAATATTTCGGTTTCAAAGCCAAGGCCCAGAGTTCATTAGTCTACCCAGATGAACATGACCTTACTAATTTGACACCTCTTTTGTTCTCTCAGCTTACTTGTGGTGAGGTTAACACAGAATTTAACAGTAAGTGACAAAGTAAGATGGTCTATTTTTCCCTCTTGTTGTTTGTTTATTGAGTCAGGCTTGCAATCTGCAGCACAGATTGGCCTGGACTCCCTATCTATCCCTTACTAGCCTCAAACACATGGCAATTCTCTTGCCCTCAAATTACAGATGTAAGGCTCCTGTTAAAGTAAGACCCTCCAAGTAAGACAATCCAGTTTTGTGTTTACATCTCAGCTGCAGGCTTCCGCTCTGATTTAAAGCTTCATGTGCATATGGGTGTGATTTTTTTTGGTGGGGGCTGATTTAATTACTGTTAAATTTAACATCTAGTACGCTAATACCCCAGACTCAAATGCAGTTACCGAAATAACTCCATCTCCGTGTGTGTGTGTGTGTGTGTGTGTGTGTGTGTGTGTGTGTGTGTGTGTCTATGCAGATATGGACACACTGAGGGCACACAGGAACGAGTGCAAATCATGTCCTCTGACACAAATGTGAAGGGCAAAGAGAGGAAAAGTCTGTTGTTCACACTATAAGACATGATTTGCTTTATAGGCTGCAGACGGTTTGTGTAATGAATTCTAATGAATTTCATGTGTTACAAAATTTTACAAAACACAAAGTCATTGCATTTCTCTATCAACCAAGAGAGCACGGTGAACCATTTGTCCTTAACAGGGGAAAGTGTTTGAAGAAACAGACATCAACAACAGTCTATGGAGAGTTTGCTTTGGCTTGTTTTTCTGTGAAAGCACCTACTTGATTTTTCTAGGATGGGCAGTAACTGCCAAAGACAACAGAAGCCACCACATTGGTGGTTAAAGAACTAGAAAATGTGTTCACAAAACGACATGCCCAAAGGAAAGAAGAGAGCAGGTTCCCAAGAGGGTCCCTAAAGAGTATTGTTAAAATCCACACTCATTTGCTCAACATCAAAACCCAGCAATTACCTAGCAATCCTTGGTGACAGACTGCTATTAATTTTGTGCTGACTCCATACATGTAAATTAAAGCATTGCCAGTTCCCCCACGTGATACCTCTGACATTTGCTTTAAGCAAGTAAGCTGGCAACGGGAGGCATAAACTTTGCTCTTAATTCCCCTGGCCTATGAGCTGGTGATCACTTTGTAAATTTCTGGAAAGATATTTAAAAAATACTTTTGAAGTTAAGTGTTTAATACGATGTCTTCAGTTGCAATGCCAAGTACTAAAATTTACAGTGTTACAAGGAGTTTTCAAAGAACTTAGATTTGGCTATAGATACTTAAACAGGTAATATTATGTAATTGCAGCAGGTAATAAATAAAACATGAATAATTTATATTTTATTAGATAACAAAAATCTCATATGTTATAATTTAATGGGTCTTAAGGAGTGAGTACTTATAAGACTAAAACAGGAAGAAGTATTTGACTTACTACAAATAATAGGCACTCAGAAGAAACTAACTTCTTATGTTTATAGAAAAATTTCTCATCTGTGATGAGAAGAAATTTATAAATTAGTCACAAAACTCTGATGACTTCTAGTCACCTGCAGATTGCAAGTTTCCATTGAGAGTACTAAGTGATTTAGTCATGACTTCAAGCATAATGTCAGGGACAGGGCGACTGGCTAAGTAGAGAACATTTCCCACACAAGAGTGAGGACCAGTCGGGCGGTGGTGGCACACGCCTTTAATCCCAGCACTCGGGAGGCAGAGGCAGGTGGATCTCTGTGAGTTCGAGGCCAGCCTGGTCTACAGAGCGAGATCCAGGAAAGGCGCAAAGCTACACAGAAAAACCCTGTCTTGAACCCCCCCCACCCCCAAAAAAAGAGTGAGGGCCAGAGTTTGGATGCCCAGATCCCAAAGAAAAGCCAAGAAGGCTTAGTCCCAGGACTTAGGAGGCAGAGTCAGTGGTCCCAGGCTGGCTGTCTAACTAAACCAGATGAATGTGGGCAAATTCCGGGTTCAGCAAGAGACCCTGTCTCAGTCAATACAGTAGAGAGGGGTCAAGAAAGACACCAAGAGCCAACATCTGGGCTTCACAGGAACACATGCCTATTCATATTCACTGCTGCATGTGCATGCCCACACATGCACATACACCACATGCATACTCAAAATGAAACAAGTTTATTTTCAAGCTTGGGAGACGTAGTTCTCTAGTGTACAAGGTAGCCGGGGATTATCCTGCCCCTCCCTGGGGGAGGGGTGAGACCTGCTCCTTGTAAGAGTGCTGTGCTGGAAATACCCACTGCTTCCACCCCTCCATTTTTTTTTTATAATGAAATCATCCTCATGTAAATTGATCCTTAGGTGTCTTTACCGTTGCTCCTAATTTCTTCACATTGTCTGCCTCAAAAATCACACCTTTAAACAGTGAGTGGTAGAGACATATCACCCGTCATTCATACCATCAATATTTCTCACCTTTTGTCACTTGGGTACTTCTTTGAATCAATACGTTATTAAAATGAATGAAAATTCCTAAAAACCATTTCCATATACGTATTTATTCTTTAGAGAGAAAGAGGTCATTTAGACTTTAAGAATTTCCAAATCTTAAGACAAGACACTACCGAATGGCATAATATTGCAAATTTAAATAGAAAACCAAACATTTCCTGCTAATTAGCACTTCACTTTGAGTTACAATCATTAGCGTTAACTCTCTTCTACTTAAGGTACATAAGTGTAGGGTTTGTGTTCAACTCTATATTCCCTGCAATCCAGGCATAGTAACTGGTGCAAACAAAGGACTGAATTAAATAATTTGATCGTGTAACTTATCTCATGTTTTTAATTATGAGACAATCTGACAGACAATTGTTCAGTTAAGGCATTTATAGACCAATGTAGAGAACTCTAGAGCCTTTTAAGTCATGCAGAATTCCTTGGATAGCTGTAGTATAGTTAAGTTATCCATATTCTTCTAGACCAAAAAGGATAGAATTCTCAAGCCTAGCACTGACACTTACACCAAATGTCCCTGGCATCCACAATCTACTGCCAGCTGTTTTACCTCTGTCTCATGAGAGAGAGAGTCCAGATGGACAGGAGAGTCTTTCAGAGTATGTGCAGGTATGGTGGACACCTTATTTTCTTGGAATACCTTCAGATCAACACTGTGTTAACTTTGCAAAAAAGCCAAAATTCAAAACTTTTCAAGCAATGAGGAGATGACTAAAGATAAGTGTGGAATATAAAAATATCTTGTTCAAAATTGACAAAAACGTAACTTTGATTTTTTTTTCAAGAGCAAGCCTGGAACGTTTCTTAATTTAATGACAGAATTGGATTTTCATTTGGAAGACAGTCTTGCTGTGTATCCCTGGCTGATCTGGAACTCACTAAATACACTAGGCTGTTCTCCAACTTGTGGCATCCCCCTACCTCCTTAGTAATGAAGTTACAGGCATACACCACCACACTTAGCAGAGTCTAAGCTTAACTCAGTTGATTTCAAAACGTTATTTTTCAGTGGATTGCTTTTATTAAATGGAACAGTGTCCAGTATCATATTCTTCCATGTTAGAGTCTGGGGCCACTGTTCTCCCCAACCTGCAGAGTCCTCAGTTGTGGGTAGGGCTACTGACACAGACTGGGACTCACACGAAGAACTCAAATGTTGTGTGATATATCAGCTTTTGGCCAACAGTAGGGTTTCTTCTTCCTCTTTAATGATTGTCTGTGATAAATGCCAATAAAACACTTTTTATATGCCATTAGGGGTCAGTAAACTATACACATTCAACAAACCCAGGTCAATCATCTGATTTTGTAAAGCCATTATCAATAAGTGATTTTAATATTTATCAATATTTTATAAAATAAAAAATTAGATAAATTTCAATTTTGTATGTTCCTCACAACCATAGCCACTTATTCATTGAGCTACACATTTTGTCTTGGATAATATTTAATTATATTTATATTAACAATATAAATAATATTTACTACCTTTAATAAACAATAGAAATGATTCCTGGAAATACAGTGCTCCATATGGCCCATTAAGAAAGACTTGCCATCTGCTGTAAACTTCTCAAAGACTCTGGTGAGTTTGCTTCTTATCTCCCTTTGAGCCTGAAATAAACTCAACTTTGCATTTTTTTTCCTCCATGTTGTGGAAGAAGACTAGATCATGGCTCATTGAAAATTATTCACTAGTAAAGTACTTTACATGTAGAAAATTGCCAATAAATTAATGTTTCTTTCATGTGTAAGTTCATGCCCTCTTCCCCACTTTCTGCCTATTAAAGTTCTGTAAGTCTTTTCAAGCCAGGAGGAAGCTCACACTCATAGCAATTCTACTGCCTGAACCTCTATAATGCTGGGATTACAGGCATTCACCACCACTTCTGGTGATACAGTAACTCTTAATTAGTAAAGACTATTTTTTAACCTCTACATATATAATTTTATGAAATAATTTATATACCATTGAATATTTAAGTTGCTACTATCTTTTACTGTTACTGCTAATCCAACAAAGAATGTCACTATCACAAGGCTATTTCTCCAGCATATGAAAGTGTCAGGGCAAATTTCGATGAGTTGGAAAAAGAAGCTAGGATTTGAACACTGTTGCCAAGCCTATGTTAGGAAAAGAAATATTACCACAACTTTGCATTGATGATAAATGACATTATTTGGGTTAGTGACTATGTATTTCTTTCACTAAGGCAGAATGTTGGTAATCCTGAAATATCACAGAAAAAAAAAAAGAATAGTTTTTTCAGGTTACGGTTTCAATTCTGTGCCCTATATTCTCCTGCATCTCAAGGTCAATAGAGTCAAGACCTGGTGGCTTATTCGGTGGAAGCCCTTCACAGTATAAAATTCAAAACTCTTTACTCTGATGACCACAGAGCTCTTTTTCAGAGGAATAAAGCTTTTCCTAGTGGTTTTGGAACAATTTCCCAGAGCTCATTGAAAAGTGAAAGCATTTTTCTTCTCTCCAAGGAGCCTCAGGCTACATGTAATGTAGGCTTAATTTCCTGCACCTTCGTTGGCAACAGTTAAATCAGTTCACCAGCAAGAAACTGGACTTTCTTCAGATTCTCTTCACAAGGTACCCTAGTATTGCAGCAACATTTCACAGAACATCTCTTCCCCCTTCTATCATTTGGCAAAATTAACCGACAGAACAAAAGAAAATAAAAATCCAATCTAAATTCCTAAAAGCCACAGCATGATCCACGAAGGCTACTAGGGGAAAACAAAGACTTGAGTGTATTGTAGGAATTAATAGAACCAAATTGAAAAGGCTTACAGGAATTAATGCATCTCCCACTTCGTATACTCTTCTCACATTCAGCAAAGATAACGGAAATGAAAAATACATTTCCATACTTACATAACCTATAAATCTTTCTAGATTATAGAAAGGAACTATGTACTAGGTTGAAATTTAAGTGAGAAAAATTGTAAGAGGATATAATGCAGTGAGAAAAATAACAAGAAAAATACAGTTGGTGTTGATAGGACGTTAGAATTCCACTAATCATGACTCAGATTCAGTAAGAATTGAATTGATGAATGGTTTTCTTGCCATTCTGAGTTGCTCAGCTGGGATATTGGCAGACTATCTCATTCCACGCTGTGTGGATGGTTCTTTAGAAAACTGGACCATGAAGAATCAATTAGACAGGCTACAAATCTCTCTCCAAGTGTCATCTCAAAGTCATTAACTTTGGGCACAAAACATGAGGGACATTTTATGAGCAAGAGAGGCATGTGCTATTCTGGATTACTGAGAAAGAATGACCATCATATTGGAAATGGCATAGCCTTCTTTATGTTGATGTACTTGCTGTCATTAGATCAACCCAAACTCTTTTCACTGTATGTATTTTCCTTTGTAGTCTGTGGCATGCTCCAATTAAAATTTCTTGAACTTACACTGTTGAATGCTATTGTTACTCTTTCAACAAGCCCTACTGTTGCATCTTTTATTTATTTTTTTATTTTAATTTTATTTTGACTATTTCCTTTGAAGTTTTCCTTTGGAGGTAATGCTACAAGGGTGAAGGGTGGATGTGGAGGGACTGGGAAATGAGTGGGATTGGGGTGCATGATGTTAAATTTCCAAAGAATCAATAAAAATAATGTTTAAAAGAAAAGAACTATTGTGACTTCTGATTACAGTAGCTGGACATGATAATGGCAATACAGAAAGGTTGTGACAGTAAAGCAAACCTAAACTTTCTTTGGGCATCCCATCTGTTTTTAACTTTTACTTTATTGCTATAGAACAAATACTGAGGTCAGGTACTTATAAGACAATAAGTTTCTTTACCTCAACAGTTTGGGAGACTGAAAGTCCAAGACCCAAGATTGGAGGTGGGGCTCTCTCTGGCCTCTGGTGAGGGATCTCTTCACCTCAGCACAACATGTAGAATGCATCACATGACAAGAACATGTGCAAGACAATGTTCATGGAATGAGAATAAGAGGCTGGGCAGAGGTACAGATCTCTCTTTTATAACAACTGCTCCTTATAGGAAATAATTCACTCTCCAAAGACCCAGCACATCACTTTCAACAAGGATCAACATCTAGAGAAGGTAGTCCTGATACAGTCACCTATCACCAGGTCTGACTTGCAAGGGACTCATCACTATTCATTACACCGAGGAAAGAGAATACAGCACATTTTTTCTTTTGAAAACAAAGGCTCAAAACTTATTGGAAATGCAAAACAAAAATCCTGGCTTACTATATCCTTCTGACTTCCTTCTTCCTGGCCCCGCTTTAAATATTTATTAAGCAGTTTGTTCCAGAACCTTCAGGTACAACCTCAAACATTGCTATCCTGAGAAAGTCCTCTGGCCCTCATCCCCAAATTACACCGGCTCACTCATACATCATATTTGAGTATCTTAAAAGCAATCATACACAATTTAGTGTTCATCAGAATGACTCTTAATGTGCTCTATGGGTGAAACAAGCTGAGGACATCAGGTTTTGCGGATGACAAGAATAATCATAAAGGATCAGTTTCTCTGGGTAAGATTCCTTAAGTTATCAGAGGAAGGAGACTGAGTCTTGGAATCCAACCCGCTCCTGTTCATTCTCTTTTCCAGGTCTGGGATATCCTCGGTGGAACAAAAGAGGAAGAAATATTGACTTGCCTTTCAGCAATGTTAAGAATGACTAATAAAAATGATAGGAAGTTTTGAAAAATTCAGAATGCTGAAGAAAAAAATGAAACAGTAATGGCCAAGTTCCTTAGAGACATTTGAAAATGAAATAATCACTCAGTGACAGATCCAAAATGAAAACTAAAACATTTCAGATAAACACGATCTACTCCAGGAATTTTCAATAACTGTTATTGCTGTTTTGAGGCAGCTAAGCCTCATGGAAGGTTCATTTCCTTTCAGGACTTCTTTTATATTTTCATCGACAGGAGAAAGGGGAATGGGGTGTGTTAGGTGTTCACCCCATCTGACTGGAGTTTCTATGTCAAAACGTGCTCCATGAAATACTGACTCCAGATGTAAAAACTTGAACCTAATTTCCAGAAACCACTCTACTAATTGATGTAAATCTCTAACTATGAAACAGAGGGCTGCATATTGATATGTGTATAATATTTCTGCTATTCTTTCAAACAGTCTCTCCCTACTTGAGCAAAGTAGAGAGGAAATTACTTAGACACACATCAACAAATCTATGACACATTTTGTCATAAAGTTCTAAGTTGCTTGCTGGACACCCTGAGAGGGAGGCAGGTCTGTATCACTGGAATAGCTCAAGAGGAAGTAGACTGACTGCCAATTCTTTAGCAGGGAGAGGTTGGGAAATCTTTTCCCAGTTTAACGCCACTTGACGTGATCTGCTTACTTTGGCAAATCACCACTTTTATAACCTGCTTTAAAGGCAAAATGATCCCAGATTTCAGGATCAAGACATCATCTCTCTACATCTACATCTCTTATTTATGGGACCTTCACAGACAAGGACAAGGCAGTAAATAAATTTTGGAAATAAGTTGAAAGGCTGGATGTGAAGCAGAAAAGAAAGGGAAACAAAAAGTATAAGATACAAAACTAGGCTCTTCGGAGACTGAAGAGAAAGTCAGTCATATTAAGAGTACTCTATAGAGCCAGGCGGTAGTGGCGCATGCTTTTAATGCCAGCACTCAGGAGGCAGAGGCAGGTGGATCTCTGTGAGTTTGAGGCCAGCCTGGTCTCCAAAGCGAGTTCCAGGCAAGGCGCAAAGCTACACAGAGAAACCCTGTTTCGAAAAACCAAAAAAAAAAAAAAAAAAAACCAGAGTACTCTATGGAAGGAATTGTTATTTTTCATATGCATATGTGTGTGATATATATGGGTGGGGAGTGTGGATCTGCATGTGTGAATGCACATATGTGTGGGTGCACATGTGTGTACATGCCTGTTTACAACAACAATCCATTCTCAGAGAGGCAGCAACTTTTTCTCTCCCAGAGCTTTGCAATTGGTATGCATCAGTCAATGTTAAATGAATGAATGCATGGATCTCAAACACTCAGAATGCCAGGATTCTGGAAAATTCACTTCTGTTCCCACAAAACATCTTTTTCAAAAACCCTGGCAACAATAATAAATAGAGGGATTCCATCTCTAAGTGCAACCTTGAGAGCAAGCTGGGAAATTGGTCTGTCTGTCTCTCTCTCTGCCTGTGCCCTTCCTGCTCAGTGGACTGATTCAAGGATTTGAGTCTTCAAGATGTAGAAGAAGTGATTTTTAAAAAGTAGCCCTGAAAACAATGAAAAATGCCTGTCATCAGCAACATCATGATTGATCACCATCAGCCAGATAATTATACAGGCTGAGGAAGACAGTTACAAACACTAGACCCAAAATAGATGCCTCAAGGTTAATACATCCTAATTACCTTTTGTGACAACCCATATACTCTTTTAAAAGATAAGCCTGAAAAAAAATAAAGGCAGGTAAAATTAATGTGGATCATTTCCTGTGTCCAGTGAGTCACTGAAATTGCAGGATAAATCTTCCCTTTACATTCTCATCTAGCAAGGCAGAGCAAGGCAAAAATTCTCCAATATAAAAGCCTCTAGAAAATAACATTATTTATTCACTATGGGCGTTTGCTGAGATTGCCATAGAGAATTCAGAGCAAGTGTCTCCATACAAAGTGTGTGCAGTAAGACATGCTAAGAGTAAATAACAGCAAAGCAAAGCAAGCGTCACGTTTACATGTCAACTCACTTGAAAGAAGCTATTTAGTATTAAACATAGCAAAGTGGGCAAAACCCCTAATTCAGTGAGTATTGACTAAGGACGTTGAACCTTATCATCTTGGTAAGAAAGGGAGGCAGAGCTAAGCAAAGCCTGGCTTCTACTTACAGCTACTTCTTAGTTATCCGGCTTATCTGCAGTTCAGGTCAATAAGGTATTGACTCCTCTAGCATATGCAAGAATTGGATGCAGGTGATGTTGACAGTATCACGTTAGGGACATAGAGTGCCCCTCAATAATGTTACATAAAATATAGACCTCTCCTACATATACTTTATTCCCTTCATATTACCACATGGAAGCCTTTGGAAGTGTTCTTTCCAATGTAGAGCATCAGTACTAAGTCCAGAGTTTAGACCTTTCTTTACAAGAGGCCATGAGAGCCTAGTGTACACTTGTTTATCTCATTCTTATGAGAAAAACGCATCCTTAGAATATGAAAACAGATCTGTTAAATAACAGGGTGATGAAGTTTAGAGATGATCCATAACAACAAATGTGCCGGTAACCCCAGTACTGTGGGGATGGAGGCAGGAGGATAAAAAATTCAAAGATGGCCTCAGCCGTCTTTGGAACAACGAGTTCCAGGACAGCCTGGGCTCCATGAGACTCTATCTCAAAAAAGTGTGACATCATTCAAAAGGCCTGCACAAATTCAGGCTAGACAGAATCACAGCACAGAAAAGGGGACAGAAGTATGCAAACAAACAATGCAGAAACTGGTTCTAATGTTCCATATTTTATGAAGAAGACACAGAAATATGAGCGTAGAATAAGAGTATAATTTTTTTTCTTTCATCTTAACCCTGCACAAAAGCTGTTTAGTAGGATCCTTTGGAGGTCTTCATCTTCCCATTGAACTAGGAGGCACATTTAGCAATGTTTAAACATAGTCTCACTGAAAGTTAGGAGGCAAAGGGCAAGAGTCCATTGTGGGGCTGTTTTATCTGACTAATACTTCAGAGTTGGAGGAGAGACCATGTGTTCTAAAGAGTGCCACATGGCAAGAGACGCCAGCCTAGAGTCATTACACTTCCAGTGTAAGAGGACACAGTAGGAGGTAGAAGATCACCAACAATGAAGGAGAAAGTCTATAGAGTAGAAACCCAAACCTGAGGGAATGAGTTACCCGTGACACCTTACTTCCACTGTAATTTAATTGTACATATTTGTGTGGTGTAGTATGGTAACTTAATGCACGTATATGATATGCAATGATCAAATTCATATTCTCATCTCAAGTATCTAAATAAAAGAGAGAGTGAGGGAGGGTGTCATGTAGTCCAGCCAATCTTGGATTTGCTACAACCATGAGGATGATGGGGCTCCAGCTTGAGATTTCTAGAGGGCAGAACAATGTCCAGACCACTTTAAATTGTTTTGATTGGCACGTACCAATTGCACATGTATATAAGGCACAGCACAATCATTCAGCACCTTCACACAATCAAATTAGACTAATCAGCATTTCCCTCTCAGTATCATTCCTCCTGTTTGGAGCCTCTGAGCTTCTCTCTTTTTTCTGCTCTGTAGCACTGAGGAGCCATCAGAGTAGCAAGAATGAGGATAAGAAGACAAGTGGGAATGTTCATAGGTGGCTTCCTGTATGTATGTCCGGTCCAGGGCCTGACTCTGGTGAGAGCATCGAATTAATGGCCTTTCAATAAAGAAGGGAATGCTCTTATTGAACTTTATTAGCCTGGGAAAATCTACATTTCCTAAAATAGTAATTATTTTTCTTAGTAATTTTTTTGAAGGAGGCAGGGATGGGAAAACAAGGTCTTCCTATGTAGCCCTGGCTGTCCTCAAACTCATGACAACCCTCTTGCCCCACCCTTCTATCTGCAAAGATTAAAGGTATGTGCCACAATATCTAGCTCCGGATTATGAAGTATATTAGAACTTTAAGCTCATTAAAAGATTTTCATTATGTTGTATGGTATTTTTTTATTTTTTTAATTTTTTTTCTCATTTGAGAAAAAAAAAGGTCTCTTTCATAGACATGGGAAAAGATTTTTCCTTGATTTATACATTTTTAAAAGGCCAAGGAAAGAAAAACAAAGTTGTGTTTTTTTTTTCACTTATAAATCATGCTTGTTTAATGTGTGAGATTATGCATGCATTTGTGCACACACACACACACACACACACACACACACACCACCCATATATATTACAGCTGAAGAAACTGAGGCTATCCATAGTTTTATTAATTCTCTGGCTCTATACAGCGACACCTACAAACTCAACTAATCCTGCTGAGAGAAGTATGAGGTAGTCAACATGTGCTACACATTTTACAGCCGAGGACACCGTGTTGGCTGCCACACCCTTCCTGGCTTTGGAGCCCAGGGCACTGCCACTCCAGGCAGCAGAATAAGCAGGAGCCATAGCTGCACTGGCAATCCCCAGGGGAGCTCCTCTGTCAAGTACAGAAACAGCAGCTGAAGCAGAAAGAAGGTGAAATGGGAGCAGGGACTCCAAGGGGGGTGTCACTCCTTTCATCCTGTGATAAAGAGTAAATAGTTTCCCTTCTCTGGGCTTACGTTCAGAGAACTGGACTGGATCACCTCCAGAAGCAAGCCTCTGCAGCTTTGGATTTGACTTTCAGCTCTGAAAGAATGCTTCTATGGTGGGCAGGTTATACATATTAAATTATGCAAATAATTCAGCTTAGCATCTGACTACATGGCTGATGAAGCAGTTATAAATTTACATAAGAGATGCTCTTGAAAAATGTTAGCGTAACATGCAATCAACAATATTTTTGAGACATGTGAACTGGATGAAAATCTAAGACAATCTCAAAGATCTAAGACAACTAAATGAAAAATTTAAGAGCTTGTGATAAGGTTAGTCTTTGATTCACTATTATTATTTTTAGAACTGCGTGACTGTTTTGGCAGCTTGTTTTGTGAATCCTGCTTTGAAAATGTAATGAGATTTTTCCTTTTCAAACAAATTTTAGTTAATGGCGAAGATAACCCATTTATTTCCTTGTCATATATTAGCATTAAATAAGAAATATAATAAAAGTTCAGAGTTTAAAGTTTGTTATGAAGTTTGGCCTCTTTGCTCGTTAGTTATGAGATTAGGAAATACCTCATTATTTTAATTTATTTCAATATGTTGTGTGATGTTATCTTTTCAGAGGAAACATTATTAAGAGTTTCAGTCCCACCATGTAACTCTCTAGGTATTCAACATCAATAGTTATGATCATAGAATTGCCTGTCCCAAATGAATATGAGGCAGCTGACTAGAAATGTATCCTGGATGGTTCCAGCATTCCCTATATGTTCAATCTGCCTTGATGACTTTTCATTTACATAGTTCTCACATGCCTAGTACTAGAGACTACTATTATCCCCATGTGATTAATGAAGAAACTGAGGTAGAGTAATTTGCCTATACGTAGTCAGTTAGTAGTCAGGGAGTTTGAGTGACACCAGTCTGTGGATTGGTAGAATAAAATCATTAGCAAAAGAATACTGAAATACTCTAAATTTTGGTTTGGAGGTTTTATATTTAGAAGTAATACATCAGATGAATGGCACTAAATATCTATCTTACAAATATAAAATGCATGCCTTTGGTGAAAAAATTATTCCTTTTTATTACAATGACAACTTGGAAGATCTTGCCTGTAAGAGAAATTTTGGATTTTGGTGTATTTACCACATTGACTGATGAAGCTTGTGAGTTGGGTGACATGCTTCCTTTTAGTTTCTAAGTTTCTCAGTCAGTGTGAAATTTCATTTATTTCCCAATACAGCCATCATAAATTACAGGAGCACTGGGTGACTTAAAAAATTAGTAACATTTTCTTTCATGGTTCTGGGGGAAAGAAGGCAGTCTCATCTTCTTCCCTCCACATTCTCCATGAAAGACTCCTTTCTTGCCTTTTCTCAGCTCTTAGGAGTTCCTGAAAATCTTCATTCTTTGGCGGTGGCTGTAACATCCAACAGGGAAACCTTCCCTGTGTTTTGGCTCCCCTGCTTTTCCTATAAGGACTGAGGGGCCTGGACTGAGAGCTCAGGACTGAGGGACTGGGACTAAGAGCTCAGGACTGAGGGCCCGGGACTGAGAGACCAGGACTGAGGACCCGGGACTGAGATCCCATCTTGAATCACATGAAACTATCTTGAGATTGTTAAATAGTTTTATCTGTAGAGACCCCATTTCCAAATGAGGTCACATTTTAGATACTAGATCAACATGAATTTTGGGAGAGACAACTGAACCTACTTCAGGCAGTGGGGAGATACTGCAGCCTAGCAATAAAGTACCTACCATTCGTGATGCATCCAAACTCCCTATTCCAAAAGCACCGTGCTTGTTACTCTACAAGCAGTGATGTGACCTCAGCCTGGGCACTTAGCAACACAGGAAAACAGGTTTCAGAGACTCCCTCGGGACTGAGGTGATGGGATTATGGGCATTCCTCTGGGTGCAATACGCCTAAAGCACAACAAATACACATCTTCAGCCTTTCCAAACCTGCTTCATACAGTCCTTACAGCAACTCTGGGCTGTCAAGGCTTCGATGTTTCAAGTTCCCTGCCTCCAGTAACGGGCCCCTGAAGACATCATGGATGCTGATCAGGAATGACTGTTCACTAGGAGATTTCACACTGAATTAATTCCTAAATTTATAATAATGGTAAAAGCTGGAGAGAGAAACCAAACCTAACTCTTCTAAGTGGCATGACAGAAGCAAACACACTGCCTGAACCTTCTTCATCCACCCTAAAAATTTTAATAAGTGATTCACGACACTTTAATAAAGGGCAAATCAATGAAACATGCATTTGACATTATAGTAAGGGTATATTTTCATCAATTATCCTTAGAACATTAAAACATATTTCTGAAAAAGTGTCTAATTTTTCTACACTGTAAATAAGTTCCATTGTTATCAAATATATCCCTGGTACGTAGACAAATGTCTGGTACATGCTAGAGGCTCAACGCATTTTGTAAATGAATGAATGAAAGCATGAATGAATGAAATATAGAAGGAAGCTAGGGTACAATATTGCCAGATAAATGCATACACTTCATTATCATAATCAACAATAACCTGCATTAATAGAATTATCTTTTTGATGGAGACTCTTTCATTCTGTGCCATTCCTCAAAATGCCTGCTAAGAAAGGCTATTTGAAAAATTCCATTGAGTATGAGTAGCTAAGTTGGCCATGCTGAAAAAATTAAATAAGAAGAAGTATTTCCGATTCTATATTTGGCTCTGGGCAATTCACAACAGCAAATGCCCAAGCGCCACAGGCTCCTCTGCTTAGCTCTTGGACACCTACTTTCTTGTATATAAACCCATCTCCTCTTTAAATTTAAAATTTTGGTGATTTAAATATTTTACTTATTGTGTTATTTGTATTATCAATTCCCACGAGCCTTCTCTAATCAACAGTGGACTAAGACAAAGCATTTTAGAAAGAATCAAACTCTCAAGGTGCCTCACAATATGATCTAGTTGTTTTAACACTCTTGCCTCCTGTACTAAAACAAGTCAGACTGACCTGAGAACAGTTTTGGATTTACAGATAATCTGCCCAGAAAGTGCACAGAACTCCCCGATGATCACCTTGCGCACAGAATCACCCTTCATGATCTTGCATTAATATGGTACCCTTATTGCAACTGATGATATTTTTAGCTGAGGAGACACTGAAGTCCCTAGGTTTAGTTTTGAAGACTGCACAATACTATGAGTCTCCTCTTAAAGTCCCATCACAGCTTTGCTGTCCTAAATCTCCTCCATGTACAAGCTTCACCCCTTCCTTACTCATCTCAGGCCACGGAAAATGCTGGGCTTTTCTTTTTCTCACCTCTCCTACCCACTTCTAAAACTTAGTTTTCAGCCTTTTCCTATGTTTTCCTTTTCTAGAATGTTATAGAACTAGAATGATGGACTATAGAGTATTTCATACTGCCTTTCCTCACTCAGAAATGTGTACTTATGTGTCCTCCACATCTTTCTTTGGCTTGGTTGGTAGGATAACATTTCATCTCATGGGCACTCCACACCTTAATTCATGCATCTAGTAAGTACTGATTTATGTATCTTTTCATGCATCTAATGACGCCTCTAATTCACTCCTGTTTTGGCAAGTTTGAATGGAGCTTACATAAGCATTCCTTTATAGTTTCTTGTATAACTGTTAAGTTTTCAGGTCATTTTGGCAACCACTAATATGTACAATTGCTGCATCATATATTAAGCCTAAAGTTAACCATGCAACAAAGTACCGAACTGTCATCCAAAGTAGACCTAGCAGTTCTTGTTCATTGAAACAATGAAGGGGAGTTCTTAATGCTTCACATCTTATGATCATTTGTCAATGCCAGTATTTAGGTGTATGGTGATATCACATACTCTAATTTCCAATTTCTTATGACTTCTTTAGCCTCTGATGCTAAGCATCAATTGCTAATCCAATATCAATATCATTTATTAATGTAGGTAGTCCAATTATTTGTCTACTGTTTAGTTGGATTGTTAATCTTATTCCTGAATTTTAGATTTTCTTTGTATATTTTAGATACGCTTTATCAGATAAATGATTTGAAATGCTTTCTAGAACTCACCTTCTCATTCTCTTAATGTCTTTTTCAGAGCAAAAGTGCTTGTTTTAACAATGTGCAGCTTATTTTTCTCTTCCATAGTTCAAATTTTTGCTTTGAATCTAAAACCATTGCCACACTCAAGGTCATCATGGGTTTTCTCCTATTTTTATTTTGTAGGAATTCTATAACTTTGTACTTTACATTTACATCCATGATCTGTACTGAATTGACTTTTGCTTAAATTTGCTGTGTCCAGGTGGTTACATCACCATTGGTTGGTGAGACTCTCTTGCTCCCTTGAGTTGCCCTTGTTCCTTGAACCAAAAGGCACATTGCTATTGGTCTATTTCTCAACTTTCTAGTCTAGTCCATTGAGATACTTTTCTGCTCTGTCATTAAACCACACTATTGCTATTTCTATGGCTTTATAGTAGGTCTTAACTTTGGGCAATGACATGAAGCAAAAATTTCTGCTTCATGTTGTAATGTTGGTTACTCTAGATACTTTGACTAGATCTTATGGTAAGTTATTTACATTCACAAATAGTTTCCTGTGATTCCAATTATTAATTCATTCAACATAAAGAAAAATGATGTAAATAGTATGTTAATAATAATATATCATCTATCCATGAATCTGATTCATTTATAACTGTTTCTGTGAATTAAAATTTTTTCATTTTCCTTGTATGGGACTATTATAAAGACTTTCATTAAGTAATAATTGAAATTTATGCTAATGTTAATGTTATTGTGCTTTTTATTTTAAATTCCAAGTATTCATTCTAGTACAAAGGACAGAAATTAACATTTGAGTATTTACCTCATACCCTGTAACTCTGCAGTAATTGTTTACTATTTACAGGAGTTCAGTCATTCTTTTAGATACCCTACAAAGTTAATAATTTTGTTTGTTGACAATTAATGTATTGATTTCTTTGAAATGTTATTTATTCACTTTTTATGTATATGAGTGTAGGCCTTAATGTATGTGCGCCTCACATACCAACAGGCTCAGAACACCTGGGACTGGAGTTACATATGGTTGTGAGCCTCCATGTGGGCGCTTGGAATTGAACTTGCTTCCTCTGGAAGAACTGCCAGGGCTTTTACCTGCTGAGCCACCTCTCCAACTCTGAAAGTCTTATTTCTTTATACTCAATATGCATAGCTTTTCTTTTCTTACTAAACTAGCCAGAGCTTTCCTGAAGTTGTTGGATAGGAACAATGGGTCAAACATCCTACAATGGATGGGAGCAAACCTCCTACTGTATGAACAATGGGGGAAAACATCCTACCATACTGAATGTGTGGAAACATTAAAGGAAACAATCTAGTGTTTGAGGTCTGAGGGCAGTGCTGATGTGAGGTCTTTCTATATGAATTCTGTAACAGGTTGAGGAAATCATTGAGCTGCTCAGAGACTTCATCTGTAATAGGTTTTGATTTCTGATATTTTTTCTGCATTTATCATTATAATAATGTATTTTCCTATTCAGTCTTTTGATGTAGTTGACTATATTAATGAATTTTCAAATGCTGAAACACTCTCCCATATTTAGAATAGATCCTAACTGGTAATGCAGTTTATTTATTTTATAAGTTGCTAGAACCAATGTGCTGTTATTTTGTTGAAGATTTGTGTGTCTGTATTCATGGCAGGCATATTCTGTTCTTGTGATAGCTGTCTAATTTTAGTATTATGGTAATGCTAGTCCCATTGAATGAATGAACTGCTTCTGTTTTAGAGAAGAGAATGTAGAAAATTGGTTCAATTTCTTCTGTAAATGTTATATAGAATAGAGAAGTGGAATTAACTAGGCATTGTGTTTTCTATTTTCTCCTGTGTGAGTTTGACAGTTTCTGCATTATCTAAGTTAATCAACATGTTGTTACAGTCCTGGTCATAATGTTCTCTATTATTTTTTAGTATCCACACAAATAATAGTGACAGCCTCACTTCTATTTCTGGTATTAGTAACCATAATCATTTTGCCTTTTCCCTGGTTAGCCAGGCTTGAGACCCATTGATTTTATTGATCTTTTCAAAAAACAAACTTTTGATTTTGTTGACTCTCTCTATTAATTCTGCTTTCAACTTCAATTGATTTCTGCCCAAATTTTTAGCATTTTTCTTCTCTTTGGATTTATCTTGTTCTTCTTTTTTTCAGATTCCTAAAGGGGTAACAAAAATCAGTCCTTATATCTTTCTTCTTCCTAATATATGTATTCAATGCAATGAACTACTAGGAACCACTTTCATTGTATCCTAAATTTTTAATTTTATATTACTTCATTTTAAAAACAAGTTTTACTATGTGCATGATCTGACATGAATACAGGTGGAAAAAAGTTACCATTGTAAGCAAATTAACACAGCCATCATATCACCTAGCTACTCATTTTCTTTGTTTTTATGCAGAAACAAGTATAAATTTCTTACTCAATGTGAATGATGCACAGTAAAATTCATTAACTATGGTCTTCACGTTGTATGCTAGTTCTCTAGACTTTACATTCTGCACATTTGCTATGTTATAACCTCCCTAAAATCTTCCCATTTTTCTCTTACCAGCTCCATTCCACATCCATTCCTGAAAATTCAATGTTGTATTTTCTACCACTTTATATCTAATACAATTTTATTCAACATTACACATGTAAGTGAGATCATGCATTATCTTTCTTTCTTCCACTTACTTCAAATAAAGTTTTCAACTTTCCAGTTTTATTTGTCCAGTATATTGATTAATCTCCAAGCATGTGGCAATTCTTCTAACTATATTCCACTTATTTCTAATTTAATTCTATGGGGGTCTAGTTGTTTATTTTCTACAGTTCCTATTGTTTTAATTCATCAAGATGTAATCCATGTCCCTGAGTGCATTCTGTTTTGATGACTCTTCAGTGCGAGCTTGAGGAGAAATGTGTATCATGCTGTTGTTGGATGAAATAGTCTCTATGTGTCAACTAGATAAGACAGTTGATTGATGATGATATTGAGTTCAACATTATCCTTACTGCCTTTCTGCCAACTGGCTCTGTCCATTACTGATTGAATGGTGATGATAAGTAGAATAATGGATTCATTGATTTCTATCAGCAGCTCTGTAAGTAGTTGCCGCATACATTTTGATGTGGTGGTATTACACATCAACCTTAAGCACTGTTACATTTTTGTGGGGAGTTACTGACTTTATTAGTAGGTACTGCTACTCATATTGAATAGCTTCTTTCTTGATCTGAAGTTTACTTTGAAATAAAAATGGTTACTCCAGCTTTCTTTTGGCTATTATTGGCACAATGTGCCTGTCTCTACACCTTACTTTAAGTCTTTATATATGGATTCATTTCCAAAGTGCATTTTTATAGACACTGCATAATAAGGTCATATTTTTAATGTATTCTGACAATTTTCCTATTAATTGCTATATTTACACCTCAAAGAAGGTAATTATTCCCACCATTAGATTGAAGCCGCCACATTGGTGACTATCTGTCGACTTCCTGCTCGTCTTCTTCCTCTTCTTCCCCTCACTCCATTTTCTCTTGACTTCCACTCTGCATGATTTAGTTTGAACCGAACATTTTATGATCACATTTTGTAATCTTTGCTAGCATGTAAAATATTTTCCTCTTTTTGTAGTTTTTTAAAGTATTTCCCAATATGTGGAAAAGAAATACTTTTATGAGTAAATGTCATTTAATACATGTTGGACTTCCAAGGTCAAATTCAAGAAAATCCACACACAAACTGTTAAAGTACTTTAAAAAAGAATAGTCCCACTTCTCTCCTTCCAGTCTTTATGTTAAACTTGCTCATGCACGTTGTGCTCTGTTTCCATTAGGGCCACTGACACATTAGTAACCGTGCTTGTCAAATTCCTGTTTCAGTCTTCAGTAGCTGCCGTAGTGGAGTCTGTTTCTGAAGCTAGGCTTTTCCCTTTACACTTTGTTCTTGCCTTTAAGCACATCTTGTGTTTCTGAAAGCCAGATAAAGTATTGGGCTGAATATTAGGTGTTGTGTTGGATAAAAGAAACTGAGGTAAAAAGCGCTCAAGTGTGATGCGCTGTATGTGTCTAGCTAGAAGGGAGGCTGTGTTTACCACCCAGTGTAGCCATAGTGGTCAGACCTAAAGTTTCCTTTATTGTCATAGCTTTGCTTTCCCTTCTGTCTTTCCCCTTTCCCAACAGCTCCTTTATAAATGCACGTGTTTTGTTAGTGTGTTCAGCTGTAATTTTCCATTATCACACGGAAGTCCAGTTAGTATGGTGGTAGCTCTACTGGGCAGGAAGAATTCTTTAGGCTGATGATTAAGGCTGTCTTGTATTGAGCCTGTGCTCCTGAGATACAATCTTTCCAATTGCTTTTCAGCGGTCCCTCTGCTTCACCACCCTTACATGAGACGAGAAGGATGAAATGGGCTGGAGTTGTTCTTTTAGCTCATCTTGGTTTATAACCCGTCAAAGTCCAAGACAGACTCTGATAAAACTTGGTTAGGGTGAACAAATGATCCCGTTCTATCTCAAAACAGTTATTGCCCCTCCTCCTACTAGGTATAATAGATACTTTTCTCAGGTCTGCACTTTTAAAACTGGGTGGGGATTCTGAAGGAAAAACTCATAAAAATGTGCCCCAGCCTAGGCTTGGTCCTCAGGAATCACTCTATCTCTAGCTAGTTCAGACTCAGTCTTAACAGTTAAGCCAATTACTCTTCAGATGTTCTTTTTTTTTTCCATTTAATTTATTTTATTTTATTTTACAACATAATTCAACTTTACATATCAGTCATAGGTTCCCCCGTTCTCCCTCCTCCCGCTCCATCCCCCTCCCCCCCTCTTCAGATGTTCTTACCAGGCCCCAGCTATAGTGTCTGTGCTCAGTAATTTAGAGTTCTCTGTGTTTTCCTGTTTCCTGATTTCCTTATGACCTCAATTCTCCAAGGGAAGAAATGCTGGCATCCTTTCATAGCTTGTTTGTTCTTCTTCCTCTTCTTCTTTCTTCTCCTTGTTCTCTTCATCATCATCTTCCTTCTCCTCCTCCCCTCACTTCTTCCTCCTCCTTCTTGTGACAATGGGAGTGATGATTTCCAAGTTCTCTACATGTCCAACAGGAAGCTGGAAGGCCACCTCACTTTGGTCCTGCCGCACATTTCTTGGACGTTTCTCCTTGATATGAACTGCTGTTTCTATCTGGAATGTCCGCCTTATTTTCCTCAAACATCAACCCCAACCTCTTTCATTATCTAGCTCCTCTCAAAAGCCTTTAACTACGAAGATTTATTCACCTGTCCACTAACACGTTAAGCATACTGTACACACACTATAAAATGATTATATTATTTATAGCATTACATGTAAGTATATATTGTGGGGAGTGGAAGTTACAAGCATGAGAAATAGAGCACTAATAAATTAATACAGTTGCTTATTGATTTCAGATTTGTCCTCTTCAGTGTCTGGCATTAGTTCTCTAGTCACCCCCGTCTTCAGCATGGCTACCTCAGAGACTCTCTGCAACGGTATTGTTCTGATTCCTTGATTCTGTCACCATTCTGGTAGGAATGCAGATAATCTAAAGACAAACTTGTGCTCGCCCTTTGGGCTGTCACACCAGCAAGACTATAGTCCCCAAGAAATCCAAATTTGCTCAGCAATCTTATGCTGGAAGAAGGAAAGGATGAAGCTTGAGGCCAGTCCTAGGAGAACTTGTCTCTAAGGAAGAGAGTTTTCATTCTGGGAACTTGTCAAATCACACTGGAGGGCAGAGTAGAGCTGACATAATCCCAGCTACCTCCACTCCCACTCTGCCCTAGTGGGATTTTTAATAATACATATCCATTGTCCTCTAAACCTATACCCCACATCAAGACCCTGAGGATGGACTCCAGGCTCAGCGAAGCCTTTATTTGTCCCTGTTCACATTGTGGCCACATTGCATTAATCCCCCTTTCTCTGCTCACCATTGTCACTTGTCAACTGTGCTGAACTGGCCAGTTTAAGATGGCCAAAAACCCTCACTTGTTAGGACTGTCAGAGTCCTCCAGGCTTTGACCCTAACAGCTATGGTAACAATTTTAATCTTTCAATTTTATTTTTATTTTAAATTAAATATTATTAAATAATTCACCCCCTCATTCTTCCCCCACTTCAACCCCTCCCATACACCCCAAATTACATTTGTGTTCACGATTTCTTTTTAATTATTCTGTATCTAAATAAATATATAAATTTAACCTGCTGAGTCTATTTAGTGTTTCTTGTTTGTATATTTTATATGAAGGTGCCTACAAGCAAATACACTAGTTCCATGAATGCAAATTAGTACCATATTGTCATGAGATTCTAAAGACTGAGTAAGACTTTCCTGGACTAATTAAGTTCCCTGATAAAGGGGTAAAGAGATAGCTTAGTGATTAAGAGGGCAATAGTGGCACAAACATTGTGGAATGACCAACCACTCCCTGGTTGGTATTAAACCCCACTCCATGAGATGTCAGACGCATGCCTGACACTGAGACAGGCCAAGAACCTGAGACTGGAAAGGCCATTGCCATAGGGAAAGCAAAAAACTATTGTTCCACTAAAGGAAAATAGCAACTAAGTTGTTCTTACTGACATGCTGCTATACCCACAGATCAGTGCCTTGCTCAGCCGTCATCAGGGAAGCTTCTTCTTGAAGTAGGTGGGAACTAACATAGAGACCCACAACTGGACAGCATGCAGAGAGTGAGAAATTTGGAGCACTCAGTTCTAAATGGGATGTCTTCCGCAAGTCTCTCCCTAGGGGCTCAGGGACCCATGTAGAAGAGGAGCTGGAAAGAGTTTAAGAGTCAGAGGTGATTGATGACACCACGAAAAGACTATCTTCCGGACACAACAGGACTGACGCACATATGAACTCACAGAGACTGCGGCAGCACGCACAGGGCCGCCCAGGTTCAAACCAGTCAGGATTTAAAGCACTGAGAGCGGGAAGTAGACATAGGCTCCTACCCCTAACCAAGAAGTTATCTGCAATTGGTACCTCCTGGCAAATTAGTCTTCTGCAAGGGAGTGTCACTGGGTATATTAACCAGATTTCTGGACAAGCCCCATACCCAGCAGTTAGTGGGTCAACACAAAACACAGTGGTAATTTTTGTGGACTTTTTGTCTCATAATGCTTTGTTTGGCTTTTTTGTCTTATTTGTCTTTTGCTTGTATATTTATTTTCAATTTCATGTTTTTATTAGGTTTTATGAATGTGTATGTGTAAGCTACGTGGTTATTATTTTTTGTTGTTTGTTTTTTAGAGAAATAGAGAAAATGGACATGGAGTTGTGTGGGAGTAGAGGTGGGAGAATCTGGAGGAGTTGAGGGAGGGAGAAAATGTCATCAGGATATATAGTATGAAAAAAAATCATTTTTCAATAAAAAAAAGCCAAAAGTTTCCAGATTATTAAAAACAAAAACCTGAAACTTCTGGCAAAATGGGATAACGTGATTCAAGATTTAGGCAATAACCTTTGAATAGAACATCAATAGCACAGAAATTAACCCCAAGTGTAAACAGATGAGTCTACATGAAAATGAACTGTTTCTGCATAACAATAGATGCTATTAGCACAGTATGAACACAGCCCACAGAAGGGGAGAAAGTCTTTAACAGCTACACTTCAGACAAGGAGCTAACATTCAGAACAGACAAAGAAATGCAGAGACGAAATGCCAGAGAAATAAAACTGTCAAACAACTGGCAAATGAACTTAATAAATAACTTTCAAAAAAAAGAAGCACAAATAGCCAAAATATATCATCGGTCACCAGGAAAACACAATTTAATTACATTCAGATACCACCTCACCTCAGTTGTAATGGCTACCATCAACAAATGTTGGAAAGAATGTGGCGAGAAAGAACCTCTTATACACTCTTGATGAGGGTGCAAATTAATGCAACCACTGCAGAAATTAGTTTGGAGATTTCTTTAAACATTATAAATAGACCTACCATATGACCCTGACATTTCACTCCTGGCCATATCTGCCCGGAGAACTCTATACCCTACCATTGAAATATCTGCACTCCCATGTGCACTGCTGCTTGATTTAGTATAGCAGAAAGCTTAACCAAAATGAAGAGTACATGAAAAACAGCTGCATGGAAACTTATGATCTTCCAATCCAAGAAAAAGAATTCAAAGATGGAGTCCAAAAGAACACGAGATAGTGTCTAGTCACAGTATAACTCAATATATAGAAGTTAAGTGTTTAAAGAAGTTCAGTTTTAGTTGTTATTTGAGACCACATTATAATCATGCTTTGTGAAGATGGCTCTTCACCTCCCTCTGTACTAAAACAAAACAGATTTTCATTTTCTGTGTCTATCTCTTTATTCCAAAAGAAAAATAAGTAAGCAATCTTAATAGCAAATTTGAAGTTTATTGAGCCATGTTATAAAATGTGAACAGGGTTGTTTAGGTTCAAACATATGAAAACTATTTCCTCTCACTGCCTGCATTGTGGCCACTATTTATGGTCAGTGTTCTGAAGCAGAACTAGGGTCTCTCATCTGAGGGCACAGAAGAATCCCAGCTCTGTCTGTCAGAGAACCTCTAAAAGGTCAACCACCTAAAAAACCCTTTGGACCATCTACTGGCCAAGTTTTCCCTGTGAGTAGGCCCTAAGGTCCACATTCAGATACCCAGAAGTAACCAAATGCTTTTGTCTTCAATCAATACTGAATGTTTCATTCAACACTACTAGACACTTGTCACAAATAATAAAACTCATACAAAGGTCTCTACATGCATTTTTGTTCCCATTTTCTACAGGTATAACCTGGAAAAGAGGAAGCAGCAGTCAACACTCTATTTCAACATCCTTTCTAAGCTTAAAGTTCTTTTTGAAGACCGATTTATCTTTATTTTATGTGTATGAGTGCCTTTCCTGCATGTATGTCTACACACCATGTTCATGCAGTGCTCACAAAGGGCAGAGGGGCTATCAAATGTCCTAGAACTAGAGTTACAGATGGCTATGAGCCTCCATGTGGGTGCTAGGAGCCAAACTTGGATCCTAAGCAAGGGCAGACAGTACTCTTAACTGCTGAGCCATCTCGCCAGGCCCTAAAACTGAAAGTTCTTGATAACAGGAACAGCAAGGACATTCACTTAATATTGTTAAGTAGACACCTGGGTAATCAAACATTCAAAAATATGCTCAATTATAGCTGTCACCTACCATGCCCTTCAAGTAATTTTTAACCCGACATTTTTAACACAATCATAAAAATTGTAGTATTAGCTCTGAAGTTTAGCTTTCTAATGATAGGAGTCTACTAGCTACACAGGTGCAATAAAAAGAAGTAAGGAAGTTTGGAGAAAGTACAAAATGTATGGATCTACTTGAATATTTAAGAAGCAGGTCACACCACAAAACTGCTTTTTAATCTATAATTCCATGGGGAGAGAATAATGTTTGTCAGGATCTCAAATCAAATCAATACACTTGAGGAGGAAAAAAAAAAGAACAGGGACTCCAAATCTTAAGTTCCCAGTAACACAGAAAGCAATGAGCATTGTTGTATTAACTCTGTTGTAATGTAGCAGCTTTCATAAACCATGGAACCACCGAGCAAACTGCCTTAAAATGAGTTCCCAAAATCACTTTAAAAGTTTCTGGGGAAACTGAGTCTTTAGTTCATTAGCCTCAGTGTTATTTACTGAGCACAAGGCTCTTAGCAGATTGCTGATGACACTAAAGTCATATATGACACTAGTACTTAACACTCAATGAATATAATAGTCATCTTGGGAGCGTCCCAAGTTCAGCAGCACAAGCTTGAGAGCAGAGAAAGCAAACTTCATTCAAAAGTATATTGTAGATGTGTAATAAGCTGCTTTAGAGTATAACTTATAATTATGACTTAACATGATCTGGTAAACAAAAGTGTCTAGCCTTAGCATATACACTGTTGCTATAACACAAAATAAAATAAAATATGAATATAAGTCACCTTAATTAGTGCTCACAGGCAACAGCAGATGATAACCAGGATTCATGATCTCCATTCTACAAATGAACTATTTGAGCTTCAGATAGAGAAATGTGGCCACAACCATATGCTATGTGTTGTGCTCTCTTGAAAAATCTCATTCTCTTTACTGCAGTTTCAAACACATGAAGAACTATTTTCTAGATCAATGGCTTGTACAGAATATCAGCTTATTCAGCACAGTAAAGCGAACAGGTAAAAAAAACTGAAGAGAGAACCTACAGTATGGAAAAGAATATTCATAGATTGTGTTCTAGCTTCATTCTATTGCTATGTCAAATACCATGACCAAATGAAACGTAGAGAAGGAAAGAGTTTATTTAATCTTATACTTACAGGTCTCACAGTCCATCTTTGAGTAAAGTCAAGGCAGGGACATAGAGACAGGACATATTGCTAGTCCATG
Organism: Peromyscus aztecus; assembly: GCA_902168405.1. Classification (NCBI taxonomy): domain Eukaryota; kingdom Metazoa; phylum Chordata; class Mammalia; order Rodentia; family Cricetidae; genus Peromyscus; species Peromyscus aztecus. The sequence goes on along the minus strand of CABHPQ010171384.1, from coordinate 769 downwards.
TAGCATTAACCTCTGACCAAGGAATTTACTCACAGAAGAGGAAGTACAACAGAAACCATAGAGGAATTCCACTTGATAGCTTGTTTGCTTGGGTTCATGTTTAGTTAGTTTTCTTATATAGCTCAAGACTACCTGCCCATAAAATGGTACCACTGGCAGTGGGCTGGGCATTCTACATCTATTAACAAAAATGACTGTATTCCCCACAGACATGCCTACAGGTCAATATGATTTGGGCAACTCTCTTCTCAGGTGATTCTAGGCTAGGTCAAGTGGACACTTAAAGCTAATCAGGACACTATCATCTCAAGAGAACTCAATATTGGAGACACATAAGAAACTAAAAAATAAAACCTCAACAGTAAAAGAATTTAAACAGTAACCCAATTTAAAAATAGGCACAAGATGGAATGGACATTTCTCAAAAGAAGACACAAAAATGGTTTAAAAGTATATGTTAAAATGCTCAGTGTCACAAATAATGAGGAAAATTCAGTAAATCCACAATAAGATATCATCTCAATCCAACTTTAATGACTACTGTAACAACCAGAAAGGACAAGCTGTAAGAGAACAAAATCCATTCTCATAACTGGTTGGGATATGAATTAGCTATAGAAAACAGTATGAGTGTTCTTTAAGAAGCATAAAACATAACTTCCCTGTGACTCAGTGATACCCCTGTTGAGTGTTGCAGCACTACATATTAGAGGCAAGAAACTGAAATGACCTCAATATCAATCACCTGATGAATGGACAAAAGAAAGGC